>JANAVB010001796.1:2750987-2819999 GCA_029216955.1 Iris pallida | reverse complement strand
TATATATATATATATATATATGTGTGTATATATATATATATATATATAGATATACATATATATGTATAATATATATGTATATATATATATTATCTACATATATGTATATATATAGTAGAGAGTGAAGTAGAGAGAAGTAGAGAGTGATGACATAAATAAACATTCTCAATAGCCGAACAAAGAAAAAAAATCCTAGCGCTGAAAAGGAAAAAAAAAAAGAGAAAAGAATGTCTCCTGCACTGCGGTGCTCGACGAAGAATGCTCTTCCTCCTCCAGGAAGAGGAGGCCTCTCCAAGGAGGAAGAGGACCTCTCCAAGGGGAGGAGGACCTCGAGTTAGTATAGTATACATACTAACTATATATATACTACTATATATATATATATATATATATATATATATATATATATATGCAAATGACCTCTACCTAGTGGTTAAGAGAGATGCATGCGGCCCGAGTGGTCAGGAGTTCGAATCCCAGTGGAGCGATTCCAGAAACAATTTACCTGGTTCCAAAAAAAAAAAAAAAATATATATATATATAGATATATATATAGTTAGTAAGGAGGATGTGGTCTGGATTTCGATCTGTGGAGACCTCCTTCTCCCCGAATCCCCCCCCTCCGGCCATGGCCGGTGGCCGTCCTACCCAGGGCGCCCCCTCTCCCGCCGGGCGACCCCCGCCCCCGGTCTCTTGGCTCGGCCGGATCTCCTCGGGCTGCCCCCCGGTGGGGCGTACCCCCGCCGTCCTTGGCTGGTGGTTACCAGACGTGTGGCGGGTCCTCCCCCTACCTCTCTCTTCCAAGGCGCCGCCGCCGCCTCGGCGCAGTCGGCATAGCCGAGTTCGGCGTCCTCGGCCGTCTCCGGCACCGCCCCCGCCTCTCCCCTTGGCCGGCGCCCCTGTCGCTGCGCAGCTCCCCCCTCGGCCGCGGCGCCCCCTCCCAGTCGCGGCCCTCCGAGCCGCCGGCTGCTCTCGTCGTGGACCCTCCCTCGTCCTCCCCCCCGGCGCTCCCCCCAGCAGCGGTCGCGGTCGGCCCCCCGGCTCTCCCGTCCTTCGCGCCCCCTCGGTCTCCCTCCCCCCTCCCGACGCACGCTTCCCGCCTTCCTTCTCTGCGGCGTCGGCGGCGGGATCCTTCTGGCAGGACCCTTCACCCGCCGGTGGTTCTGGGTCGCCGCTCCGGTCCCGCAGGCCGCGGCCCGCTGGCCTTCCTCTGTCCCTGGAGGAGGAGGCCTTCCGTCAGCGTTGCAGTGGGGTCTCCGGCTGACGTCTTCGCCGTCCCCCACTTGGGACCGGCGCCCTCGCCGGGCCTCCCCCCCCCCCGCCGTGGCGCCCCCGGGTCTGACCCGCCCCCCTTCATCCCCGGACCCCCTTCTCCCTCTCTCGGGCTTCCCTCCGGTGGTTCCCCCCCGCGTGGTGGTGCCTCTCCGTATCCCCTCGTCGTAGTCTCCTTCCCCTCCGGCTTGATGGGTCCCCGGCGCCGAGGCCTCCTCCGGTCAGCATCCCCCCCCTTTTCTGGGCTGCACGCC
Source organism: Iris pallida (assembly GCA_029216955.1). NCBI lineage: Eukaryota > Viridiplantae > Streptophyta > Magnoliopsida > Asparagales > Iridaceae > Iris > Iris pallida. The sequence continues at coordinate 2,818,473 of JANAVB010001796.1, read as the reverse complement.
GAGCCATCCCCCCCTCCGCCAGGGCTGATCGCTCGTCCTCCGCCCCCTCCCTCCGTCGGCTGGTGGCTCCCCTCCGCCATCTCCCTCCATCCCTCCCGAAGCGGCTCCTCGCGGACAGCGTTCCCCTCTCGTCGGCTTTCCCGTGGGATCTCAGGCGCCGGAGTCCCCTCTCTCGTCCCCTCTCCGGCCTAGTGGCCCCTTCCCGGCTCAGCCACCCGCCGTCGCTCTGCGCCGCCGCGCCGGAGTCGGATCCCCTCCTCTCTCTCGCTGGCCTGAGATCGGGAGCCCCGAGGCGCGCCATCGGGCTCCGGGCTCCTCGGGCCCCGCCCCTGCTCCCTCGGGACCTGAGCGTCCCATCGGTCCGCGTGGACCCTTTGACCGCTGGTTTTTTTTTTGAATTTTGATTTTGGGTCTGGGTACATCGGGTTGTGTGCTCTTTTGGCGCCTGTGGGTGTCTTTTCCTCTTTCGTTTTGTTTTTTGCTTGCAGGGTGGCCTCTTGTAGGCCCTGCCACTTGTCAGTTTCTTTCAATAAAATTTCTTTCCTGTCAATATATATATATATATATATATATATATATATATATAATATATATATATTATATATAAATATATATATATATTAAATATTATATATATTAAAATATATATATATATTATATTTTTTTTTTTTCACTCAACCACCATTTTATTCAAACTGGAAACATAGTTCGAGTACAAAAGGAAAAGCAAAAAAACTGCCGACTAATGAGAGCACTTTATAGATGCTTTGACAACCTGTCTTCGAATCTCCTTAAGCAACTGCTCCTCCGAAAAGCTGTAATTTTCATATCTCCATTTATTACGATTTTTCCACAAAACCCATAAGATTGCTCCAACGTAAATCTGCCGCTTGTGAAGATTCCTCCCGCGCCACCAGTTGTGCAAACGATGAATCAAAGACGTACTCCGACCTCTGGTCTGAACTTCAACTTGCATAGATCTCCATATCCCCTTAGCCAACTCTCCATCATGAAGTATGTGTTCCAATGATTCAACTGAGCCGAGCGCACAACAATGGCACTTGGATGCCAAACTGAATCCCATGTGCATAAGCTGATCATCCGTAGGAAGTTTTCCAAGCAAGACCCGCCACATCAAAACTGACCATTTATAAGGTATACAGGTACCCCAAATATGGACAAAAGATGGGATGACAGGCCCTCGAATACGAGCAATATCCCACGCGGACGATAACGTAAACCTTCCCGTCACCCGACGCCAATGCAAGCCCATCTCGTCTTCAATAATGTGTTGTTCAGCCATCTCCCTTCCTGCCAACAATCTCTTCCACACATGAGACGAATTCGACGTAATCTGCACATCGATAGGGCTAGCAAGTGTACAATATTTCAGCATGAAGTATTGAATCCACAAACTCTCCTGAGTCCGAAATTTCCACCAAAGCTTGACAGTAAATGCCTTCATGATGTCGACCAGTTTTTTAATCCCCAAGCCACCCTCTGTTTTAGTACGGGCAATTGAATCCCAACCTAGCCATTTCCTCTTAGGCGCCCCGTTGCAAGAGCCCCAGAAGAATGAGCTAAACATGGCCTCAATGCGATTCAACACAGATACAGGGGGATCACACGCAGCTAGTGTGTAAACAGGTATTGAAGTTAGGACTGATTTCAGAAGAACTAACTTACCTCCAGGCGATAAAATTTTATTATGCCACCCTTCAATCCTTGCTCGGATTTTGCTTAACAAATCTTCATACATTGCAGCATTCCGATGGCCAGCTGCCATGGGGCATCCCAGGTAAGTAAAAGGGGGGGAATCAACGGCGAAACCCGTACGGCCTCTGAGCTCAGCAATACGATCCGAGGGAGTCTTCTCTGAAACATACAGTTTAGTCTTGGAAACATTAAGTTTCTGACCAGACGCTTCCTCGTATCGACGAAGGATCTCCTGAATAAGAGATATCGAACGAAAGTCCCCTGCTGAGAACAATAACACATCATCAGCATAAGATAGATGCGTAATAGGCATGCAACCTCGTGGTGAGATAAACGGAGTAAACCCATCAGTTGAGGGCAGAAGTTTCAAATTCCGAGAGAGAGCCTCTGCAGCTATGATGAACAGAGCAGGAGATATTGGGTCACCCTGCCGAACTCCTCTAAATGCCTGGAAATAACCCGCAGCTTCCCCATTAATTAATGGAGAAAACCAGACGTTATTTTGTAACCGTAGCATCATATCAACCCATTTGTTATGAAAACCGAACCTCCGCAAGACTTTGAGTAGGAATCTCCAATCCACTCGGTCGTAAGCCTTCATCATATCCAACTTGATCGCAATATTGCCTCCCCAATGCTTCTTATTCATCTTAGCTACAATTTCTTGAGCCAGGATAATGTTATCCACTATTTCGCGCCCTTTAACAAACCCGCTCTGTTCTGGAGAGATCAGTCTAGGAAGAATCGGGGCCAATCTCAAAGCAAGGGTCTTTGAGATAATCTTGTTAAGCACAGAACAGAGACTGATTGGTCTAAAATCTGACAGATATTTCGGTTGCTTAATCTTAGGTATCAAAACCAAAGAGGTGTTCGTAATAGCACGAGGTAGGGAAAACCCATCAAAGAACATACCCACAGCCTCTGTGATATCATTCCCAATGATTTCCCAACTAGATAAGAAAAATCTAACACTGAATCCATCGGGGCCTGAAGCGCTATTCATATCCAAAGATTTTACAGTGTCAAAGAGCTCTTTATAGGAGGGCAGAGCAATAAGACGGTCGTTCTCATCATCTTCGACCAGCCTGGGAATAACGGAAAGGAGGTCATCATCTCTGCTAATATCCCCCCGTTGAAAAAGAGCCGAGAAATAATCAACAGCATGAGCTTGAATATGGCACTTGTCGGACAATACTTCCTCCGAAGGGGTAGTGATCGAGTGGATACGCAGAGCCTTCTTCTTATAATTCACACATTCGTGAAAGTACGCCGTATTCTTGTCTCCCTCCATATCCCATTTCATTCTAGCTTTTTGGCGCCAGTAATCCTCCTCTATTCGCACACGTTGCTTAAGTAGAGCTTTGGCCTGAGCGAGAGCCTCTCTGTTCTCCACAGTTCCGTCAATTTCAGCCTGCAATTCCGCTGCTAGAACCCTGTCCTCTGCATCCTTGACTGCCTGAAATAGGTCCCCGAAAGTGGCCCTACTCCATCGCGATAGGGCCGTACGACACGCTTCCATTCGGAGAACAACCCTTGTAATCCCATGGTGATGATCAACCGAGTTCCATGCCTCTTTAATCAACTGCAAGTAATCCTCGTGCTTGACCCAGAAATCCAAAAAGCGAAAAGGCTTTTTGCTTCCCTGGTATTGAGAAATAGCCGAAGTAAAATGGGAGAATGATCGGACTCAGTTCTATTCAGATGGTCTTCAACTGAGCATGGCGCTAAATGATGCCATGACCTATCCAGAAGCACCCTATCCAGACGCGAAGCGCGTCGATCCGAATTGTCTGACTTAACCCAAGTAAATGAACTACCCGTATAAGGCACTTCAGAAACTCCAGCAGATAATTGGAAATTTGCAAAGTCTTGCATAGACGCCAACTCCGCTCGCTTGCCACCCAATTTCTCCTCCGCCCGCATCACCGCATTGAAATCACCACCCACAATCCATGGAAGCTGATATACACCCTGTAAGTGCAACAATTTATCCCAAAGAAGCCTACGTCCCTCCTTCTTGTTATCACCATGCACCACCGATAGCAATGTCTCCACTGGCAGAATCGGATCCTTAAGCCGAACAGAGACAGCCTGCTCAAATTCATCCACCAACACTAGCTCACAGGTATCTTTAGCCAAAACCCATATATTCCCTTTGGAATTTGAAACTGCATGAGAGAACCCCAGTTTAAGCCGATAACGAAGGAGCTGATCCCTATCAACTTTGGGCTCAATGATAGCAACTACAGGGACTTTATGTACTCTGATCAAGTCTTCAGTCTTTTAAAAGTCATAGAGTTGGCAATACCCCTGACATTCCAAATGAGGAGATTATACATTAATGGTTTGGGGAGTACCAGCTTTAGCCTTGCTTGCAGCCGAGCGTGTGATTCTATCCGATGGCGCCACCTGTTTCTGCCCCTGTTTTCTCTTTTGGTCGGGTCCTGTAGGAGCCGGCGCCCCGCTCGGCTCAACCTCTCGTTGCAAGTCTTGTGCAGCAATGCCTTCGCCTGCGTCTTCATGTTCCGACCCTGCGATGAAACCAGCCTCTCCTTCTCTTTCACGCAGTTCCTCCTCCTCCGCTATATCCGCCCAATTGCTGTGAAGACCCCGAAACTTCCCTCCTCCATCTCACCCAGACCAGACAAACCAATAGTGGCCTGCCCAGGGTCAGTGACCACCGTCTTATCACCATAAGTCTCCACACATTCCTGTGCTTCTTGGCTAGATTCTGTTTGGACGTTCTCTATTGGTTCACTTGGCGCTGTATTAATTGCTTCTAGGAGGGCGGAAGATGGCGGCACGGTTTGATCCGGCTGTGAGGAGACATGATCATCATTAGTTTCCAATCCCAACGCATTGTTGGCCTCAGCTAGTGGTGGCCCACTAGTCTCATTAGTGGTAGCTCTGTGAGGGATGAGCGATGGCGGCACATGTTGTTCAGGTTGCGTTGGGGCAGTTGCAATGTTTGGTTCCCTTCCCACTAAGGTAATGCCTTCACCTCTTATTAAATTAGATGAGGTAGGCACCTGTGAGTTAATTTGACGAGAAGTTGTATGAGATTTTGCGGGTGGATCACTTACCTCATCAGGAATGGCTACTTTCCCTTTATTCTTCATCTTGCATGAGTCCATGGTGTGGCCTTGATGAAAGCAGTGCACGCAATAAAGTGGGGTGTTTTCATACTCCACGTTCTGCCAAAAACTCCTTCCCTTCGCTAAGTTTATCCTGATTCGCTTCTGCAAAGCCTTACTCGCATCAACTTCCACATAAACCCTAGCCATACTTGGACGAGCCAATTCTTCTGTAGCACGATCAATCTTCAGGGGGGACCCAATTGCCGATGTGATCGCGAAAAGAGCATCCTTAGCATATAGATGATGCGGCAGGTCAGGGAGATTAACCCACACAGGCATTAAGGCCGATTCGATTGCTGGAGAAAAGTCAGGATCCCACTTGAAGATCCGCATCGGGGCGCGAGCAATGAACCAGATGTCCTTGGAACGAAGTCGCAGATAATCTTCCTCCGTCGTCGGTCGAATAAGAATATGCTTACGATCGATTACACCTGCCTTAATCGATCCTTTAAATTCAAACCCTTGAAGGACTTTACGCACAACCTCTATCGGAGGTTTATTATTATATTTATACCCACAAAAGAAGCAATATATATATATATATATATATATATATATATATATATATATATATATATATATTATATATATATATATATATATATATATATATATATATATTGCTTCTTTTGTGGCAATATATATATATATATATATATATATATATATATATATCTATATATATATATATATATATATATATATATTATATATATATATATATATAGTAACTATATATATATATATATATATATATATATATATATTTATATATATATTGCTTCTTTTGTGGGTATAAATATAATAATAATTAGTTAAACTTATTTATAATGCTCGTGCTATAACTTGGCCTGGTTTTCCTAGGTAGGACACTCCTATGGCTCGGCATTCCCCTATCATGGCTAAACACTCGTCAAAGCACGCCACTGCACTATCCGTACCATGATTCCTAGTCGTCTGGTACTCCAAATTTAATCGTGATTAAAATCATCTACCGTAATAATTAACTAAATAATTATTTACAAAACCTAAAAATCTCCATTAAATCAAATAAATAAGTAAATAAATATTTCAAAAAAAAATTCCGGGAAGGGGAGCTACATACAGAGCCATCCAAGCTAATGATACTAAGGGAGCGTGTTTCTGGCTCTCTCAACTCGAGAAGCAATACATAATCTCGAGGAACAGTGCAATACAGCTAAATACAAAGTTGACTGATGTCCAGAAAAGGGCCACTCAGTTAATTTCTTATAGCTCGACATCAAGGTCTCCCGCACTCATATCTAGGGAGAGAGATCTATTTCAGGGCAACTGCGCTGAACGTAGAGAGCTAAAAGAAATTTTAAAGCAAATAAATAGTCATGACCTGGTGAATCTCAGGATGTCCGATGTTCTGACGTTTTTCACCACGCTAGAACTAAAGGATGAAAAACTTCTAAATATCGAGTCTGAGGTCATGGTCCAAAAGATGATTACCATGTACCAACAAGGACTTATTGAGGAACCACGCCTCTTAGCCTATTTTAAGCGCTTGGATGACTCAAGCGTTGCTAAATATTTTGAAGGCGAAGAAATTATATATAGTAAATATGGAAATCTATATTTAGTTGTAAGTTTCCAAGAAATTGTAAAATTAGAAACTCAAATACAGAAAGGGCTTGTTCATGAAGTTTTTGTTAGCACTTCTGATACAGAGCTCAACGAGAAGACCATCCCGAAGATTTGTTGGGAGGCGGCTCTCTCACACACTAGCCGATTCCAGAAGCAGTTTAGATTCACTATCTTGAGCATCTGGGAAAAAAGAAGGTACATCAAATGCTATCCCTTCTATCAGATTTGGGAGCTTCGAAGGCATGAAGGAGACCCAGGGCTGAATTTCTCTCAGTTCAAGAGAGAACCCTTCAATGAAGAGAAGGAGCGACATGGCGCTGCCTGCGAGTTTTTCAGAGAATTTGCAAAGCTTCCTGAAGAGCTAGCCCTACTCTCCATATCAGATAATATCATTTTGGCGGATTACCTCAGTATTCTGCTACAGGACGATATCAAGCACACGCTGATCCAGGAGTTCGTCGGATGTATGAACCTGGGACCCATTGGGCAGCAGGCTCGGAATAAAGTCTCTTCTGAAGAAGAAGAGATGGACTGAAGCAATGAAGCATGGTGGACCTATGCTGAAGAAGGTTACATACAAGGAGGTCCTTAAGCGCTACCAGAAGCGGGTTGGGTGGCGTTTACAAAAACAAAAAAAAGAAGCCTAAAGCACCCGTGCTATAGGAATCACCATCACCAGTGGCAGAATCGCCATAGGTTTTTCAGGAGGAAGAGGTACCAGACACACCAGATGTGGTACCAGAAACATCAGAAGAAACAACTGAGCCTGGCACACCATCCGAAACTAATGGGTCTAACACTATTGAGACCCAAGAGGAGCCAGAAGAAGACGAGGCCGACAGACAAATCAGGCAGTGGGATCCAGATGATCGCAGCTCTCCACCTACAGAATTCGACAGCTGGAGAGATTGGTGGAAAATCATCTACCGGCGGACCCACCATAATAAAGCAGATGCCTTCTTATCCACAATGGCGACGTGTTAGGCTAGTGACGTGACATAAAGTTGTTTATTCTCATCTTAATTGATGAGCTGTGTAAAAAGATTCTGGTAGACTACAACCGGTTCTATCGGTAGCTTAGTTTTGACCCCTATAAATAAGAGGGTTTGTTGTTGTAAAAGGGAAACAAAAACTGGAGTGTTCTCTTGTATTGTGAGTTTTGAGTGTTTTTGTTCTCTTTCTGTTGGTTTTTGGTGCTGCCCTTGTACATCTTCTGATCTTTTTAGGGCAGGAGTCCTCATTGCAAAACAAAAAGAAATAGTAGCTTATACGTCGGGGAAATTTACAAAAACCCAAATTAAATATGCTACCTATGATAAAGAGTTATTGGCGGTTAAATTAGCCATTAAAAGCCTAAAGATATATCTTCTATATAGAAATTTCATTATTGAAACTGACAATAAATCAGTGGCACAGTTTCTAAAGAAAAAGACTATTAATAATCCTGAGGAAAACCTCAGAAGAATTAGAATAGCAATTTATTTAGAAATATTCAATTATGATGTAGTTTATATTCCTGGATATACTAATTTTCTTGCTGATACATTGACCAGGATATGAATATTTTTTGTAATACACTAGCCTCCGCCTCTGTATCCAGGAGTGCGTGGATAGTTAATTCTTTATACCCTGGTATATGTAAAGTCAGGGGTATATAAATATGATATTGTGGAGCTGTCTTTAGATCATACGTTGTCCTGATCATTAATTAGAGATTTGAGTAATTCTTCCAATTCAGGAATAGAGTCTAGAGGTATTTTAAGCCAATCGATATCATCATCAATTCGCTCAAAATCCTGACCCAAAATATCTAGGGATGTACTGGCTAATTCTAGGTCCAGTTCATCATCCATAGTAAGATCAATGTGCTCCATAGGGAGTAATTCCACATTAGTGTTTTCAGCCTCTTTATTTTTTAATCGACAGGTTGAGGCATTCATCCCTCGGATGGTAGCCTTTTCCCTGGCTGACTGATTCATTTTATGGTACATGCGAATATGTTCTCTGAGACAACGTAAAGTATTGTCCAGTTGTCGCATGACAATAATCCTATAATTAGACTTTATAGGATAGTCATATTTTATAATTTCTTTATATTTACTAGTAATAACGAACATTTTATAAGCCTCTTTTATTTGGTTAGCATTAAACTCAGTATGCCTTACTTTCTTTGTGCTCATTAAGCAAGATCTGAATTTTGTTCCCGTATTCGGGATAATGGTGTATGTACCGTTAGATTTTCTCTATTTTGTTTTGTTTGATCTAATAATAATTTTGTCCTTCCTTCTACAGGACAATCACTAATACTAGCTCTATGAGAGAATTCATCAACTGGCAATTGATGTGTACCAAGATGACTCATGGAGTTTCGTGATATTCTCACTGTATTGGAAGACGAGGATTCTTCATCCTGAATAGGTCGTCGGTTATTTACAACCGTAGATATTGTATTTCTCGATGCAATGAAGTATTCAGTAGGTACTTCAGTTTTTGGTTTAAGAGATTTTACAAACAACTGCATCTCGTTGTCCAATCTCAAATGTTCTAATTTAACTAATCTCGGTTGAATAGTTTTACCTACTCCAACCTCAAATAGTTTCACCAGATATTTGGGAGTAATGGACTTGAATGTGGGAGTATCATTCAAGGCCATACAATGTTCCATTGTATTCCCAAAACCTTGGATCCAGGCAAGAGTTCTATGCCTTGTAGATTTATAGATAAAGTGCAGGTTTTTTGTATATTCTCATCCTCTAGACTTATAGAGAAGTCGGGATGAATATTCATTCCAAATAATCTATTTGCTAAATTAGATTTAGCTCCTCCAATAATACTATTTAGGGGATTATTAATTATACGTTCATCCATACAAACAACCAATATGGGTGTATCAATTCCGGTTCGAAATAGACCCATTATTTTTACTTGTATTAACCCAATATGTAAATATCTCATTTTTGGGTATTTCTTTTCAATTTTTTTATCTTCCTTTTACCAAGGAGACAGATAGAAGAGAAATCTTCTCCTCCTCTTAACTCAATTTTCCCTGCATTCTTTCGAATACATATGTATGTTTATTTAGAAATCTAGACTGAAAGAAAATTAGTTTATAAAGTTCCCTTTTATCAGAATGAGGTATAGCTTCTTTCAGCTTTTCTAAATCTTCATCGGTAATTTCAAATTGCTCTCCTTGTCACGACCCGTACCCGCTTTTCGGATACGAGACGTGTCCAAGCCAGCTACGTATCGAACGGACTCCCGCCCGACTCGAGTACGTATAAGCTGTCAGGGTCATGGGTATCATGTCTAATCTAAACTATATCTCAATCCACAATAAGAACAATAAACAAGAATGAACAAGTATGGATCATGGTCTGCAGTCCATTAGCATATTGTTCGATTAGACTCCAAGAATGATATGAGTCTATAAATAAGCAGAGTATATCATGGTATGGAATATAAAGTACGAGAAGATAATGAAGAAATAATACAAGCAAATACCTGTATCATGCAACGCAATCCTCTACCATCCCGCTCTGCTAACTAACTCCATACAATCGCTAAACCTGAAGAGATCATCAGGTCCTCAGAGGACTAGCAAGATACATAAAACATGCCTATCTAACAGTTTAATCATGCAATAATATATACAGGGTATAAACATGAACTAGACAGGAAAACTGACATGTGGCTACTGACAGGTAACTATAAACACGGATACAAGATCAAGTATGCATAAATGAACTGCTGGTAGATCAATAGAATACCAACCCTCGCCCCGAATGTGGACTCGTAGGTCAGTTTCAAGACAAGTCACCCTCGCCCCGAATGTGGACTCGCAGGTGCAAAGGACAACCCTCGCCCCGAATGTGGACTCGCAGGTTGTTTCAAGACAAGTCACCCTCGCCCCGTATGTGGACTCGCAGGTGCAAAGGATAACCCTCGCCCCGTGTATGGACTCGCAGGTTGTGGAAAAGACAAGGGAATAGCAGTTCACTCGCACATACTTGCAGACACGACTCAGTCAAGACACAGGTGAAGACACGACACGACCCAATCACGATATACGAGAGAACCAATCCAATATGAACTAACAAGGCTAACCATGTACAAGAACTATAGCTATACTAGCATGTACGATATACAAATCACAAGTAATAACCAACTAGTAAAACTATATAATAATAGAAATATGCATGTAAATAAACTGTAGAGGGAGGCAAGGTATACTTGTCTGGGGGTTGCACGGAGAAACAACAATGTATTGCCAATCAACAAGTCAGAAAGTCCAAGTCATCTTAACTGTCTCCGAAAGCAGTCAAATTGCTTCGTAAAACGATGAACCGAGGAGATCGTAATCACGTCTCAAAGTCGCTGCTGCTGCTGCTGTTCTCACGTGCGCATGTGCGCTGTGTCTCCGGCGTGCGCCCGGCCGTGGCTGCTTGGCCGGCCACCGGCGACGCCCAGGCGCGCGCGGCGGTGCTGGCGTCGGGGTGGAGGCGTCGTGGAGTTAGGGTTTAGGTTTGCATTTTTTTCGTTCTCTCACATCTCGATTACATACATATATATGGTACTGATCTCTCGGCTGCAATGTCTTCACAGGAGTCGGTTGGGGGAATTGGTTGGACTTGGGGGGAAAGGCCCAGGCCTGGGGCTGTGCTGCGGTTTGTGGAGCTGGGCTCAGGCCTGGCTTTGCACCTCTTTCCCCTATTAATTAAAACCTATGTATATATACACACACTTATATACACATATATGTATATTTGTATATACATATACACATATACACTTGTATATAATATATATATATATATATATATATATATATATATATATATATATATATATATATATATATATATATATATATACACACACACACACATATATAATTTATTTATATATACATACAAATATACACGTACATCGTATATACTTATATACACATACACATATACTTTATATATATATTTATATATATATTTACATATACACATATATGAATATTTATATATATATACACATCATATTTATATATACATATATTAATAAATTAATAAATATAATTACTTGCCTATATGATCAATATATTTATCCTGGTATTTATACATATATATAATATATTTATATACCACAAATTCTATACAAACAACACAATATTTAAATACAATCAAATATAATAATATATAATAGTAAAAATGTATCTATTTAATCACCCCAAAATAATATAATAATAAAATAATCAAATGGTGTTTTGGTGATTTCATACTATTCACCTTTATCCGGGTCCAGAAAATTATACAAATATGGAAAAACAATATTTAATAATAATAATACATAAAATCTACCTATAACAAATATTCTTAGAAAATAATTGCCAATTTCAAGAATATATACAAAAATACTTGCACTTACCAAACATGTCTACAATGCCGTACTTGGTCCTACTACATGCCTACCTGGGCTTGGATTTGACTTTGGTCCAATCTGGACAGGTTTGGTACAACAGGGTTCCCGAAAACTCAATAATATATTTAAATAATAAATACAAACCTTCGGCACGGGTTAAGTCGTAACTTGGCCTAGTTTTCTCAGTTAGGACGTTACTATGGCTCGGCCTTCCCTTATCAGGACTAATACACTAGTCAAAGCATGCCACTGCACTAACCTTGCCATGATTCCTTGTCGTCTTGTATTCCAAATCTCAACCATGGCTAAAATCATCTACCGTAATAATTAACTAAATAAATATTTGTAAAATTCTAAAATCACTATTTAAATCAAATAAATAATAATAATAAATTCGGGAAGGGAAGCTACACTCCTTCACTGCGGGAGAGGCTGGAATTTGAAGTTTCCTCTGAAGTTATTGTATTCATGTATATTCTAAATTCACAATATTGTTCATGATAGTCTCTGCCTGAGCTGCTAGATTCAGGTGGAGGTTCATTAATAGTTTTTCTAGGGGGTGGATCAACAACGATAGGTAGATCCTCGTATTTGTGGATTACTAATAATCCAATTGGATCTCCCCTATCAATGTCATAATCCCCTTCCCAAGTCGTATTTTTGACTGTTATAGTCACATTATGTCTAGAAACGGGCTCAATAAAGCCTTGTGTAAGGATTATACCTTTATTAGCATGTAGGGGTATACTATGGATTATCCCATAATATCCAAGGGGTATAAATATTCTTAAATCGAGGCTTATTTCTGCGCTTCGATATCTCTTTGTAGTAACAGCCTTACTGGCATATAAAGTATATCCAGCTGAGATTCTCTCTTTTATGGGGAGGATCCCCTTATCACTAAGGAGGGTAATCCTTACCTGATTGTATATTTTATTTATGGTATTCATATTTATTTTGAGATGCTCAATAGAGTTACAGAGATCCTCATCTGAATCTTCTGCTTCCTTTGAGGATATGCTCATAGATTCTATATCATATAATGACGATGCAGATGTATCACTGCTCATTTCGTCAATAGTTCCAGTATGTATTCCGTATTCTTCAAGGTCATCAATAATGATGTTGCTAATGTTTTCTGGACATTCATTAGCGAAATGACCTTCTCTATTACATTTAAAACATTTACATCCTTTTCGGAATTTTTTCTTTTTAATAAACTTTCGTTTTTCAAACTTCTTCTCGGATTTGAATTTCTTTTTGAAATTCGGTTTCCATCTTTTTCGAGTGATTATATATTTCTTTTTTCTAAAGGTCTTACCCCTTTTATTTCTAAGCCATCTCTTTTTTAACCCTTTATATTCGGGCGGACAGTCGAACTGATAATTAACATCTTCGTCATACTTGGAACAACACCTGTATCCAAGTACCGAATTTTGTATATATTTTTCTATTTGAGTATGTGCCTTTGCCTGTTCACAGGTTTCTTCCATGGCACTCATACAGGCTCGTTTGAGCATTCCAGTAGAATGCACACAGCCTCTGATTTCATCATACATTTTTTTAATTATGTTATTCCAGGGATATGGTATTTTAACAAAAAATTCCTTAATCCAGAATTCTTTATGCTCTTTACTACTTAGGTGGAAGATTAGGCCAATATATTTGGTTACAAATTCTTCCAGCATACAAATATCACATAAGATCATTTTATATAATATTTTATCATAATCTTTTGTGGCACTGGGATCTTCTCCCGTAAAATCTGCCACTACATATTCTAAGAGTTTATTAAGTGCCTCAAATTTGTTTTTATAACCCATTACCTCAGCAGAGGCTTCGGGGTTTAAAGTTTCAAAATTTCATAGCCAGGCAATACTATCTCCCTGCCAATGGCTAGTAGCATAGTGAATTAATCCTCCCGTAGTAGTATCAGGAGGCAAGAAATATGCCATTCCACATATTTTTTGACACCAATTCGAAATATATTCGCCCATACGTTTATGAGGAATATTATCTATATTGAATGTCAACCCATCTTGTATAGATGGTCTTTCTTGATAGTTTTTCTTAGTAGTAGCATTTAACCTTACCCAATCTTTTCGTTTTTCTTCATTGAACATTCGAGTAAATGGGGAAGGTTCATCTAAAGATGCATTAGCATCCCTCATGCGTACTTCTGGAGGTGGATTTATTGATCCCGGATGGGTCGTGGGTTCAGCACGTATGACAATAGAGTCATTACTGCCCTGACCCTCTTCAATAACCCTTATGTTCAGAGTCCCAGCTTCATCATCTAATGACTCTGAGTCTGAACTATCAGCATATTTCCATTTAAAGAAATCAATAGCCCTAGAATGTTTATCATAGTAGGAATAAACATCCTGACTCTCAATTTCTCCAGATAACTCCTGTTGTTGGAGTCTAATGAAGGTTTCGTAATATTTTTCATTAATTTCTTCCATAGGAATTGTATTCTTTCCTTCGGATAAAAGTCTTAGCATATTAATGCTACTTGTCCAACGCCATTTGTCACTTTTCGTTCCCAGAATACGTATTTATTTAATATTTATCATGTATTGTTCTGTATTTAAATTCTTTTAATTTCACGTTAATTATTTTTCTGTATTTTACTTTATGCATTTTACTTTCTGCTTTGGTTATTGGGTTCGGCCTAGATTGGTTTGTTTTCGGTTTTTCTTGGTTCATCATGAACCCAACTCCCCACCTACCACCACTCCTTCATTTAAAGCCCATCCCCTTTCTCTCTCTTCATTCACTTCACCATTTCTCTTCTTCTTCCTCCATTACTCTCCCACCCACCCATTTGGAGAGGCAAGTACATCTTGCACACCATGAGGGATTTCATGCATCCCCATTTATTTTTAGTCCATGTTGTTCATCTTCTCTTCCTCTACAAGTTTAGGTCTTGAAGTTCTTGATTTCCATGGATGGTTGGGTGTAGATCTAAGTTTTAAGTTTTGGTTCTTCATATGAATTTTTTTGGGTTTTGATCTATCAAACATTGTTGTTTTCGAAATTAAGTGGTTCCATGTTGTAGAGAATTTAATTCTACTAAAGTTTGGTTTTTGAAAAGTTAGATTTCGATTTATTTTGTAGAAGTTATGGCCAAAAGTATTTTTGTTCGTTTTTATATTCATCTGCAGCATGAGGAGCATGTCGCAGTAGGCGCATGATGGTATCGTGAATGAGCCGCATGAGGCGCATGTCGCAGTAGGCGCATGATGGTGTCGCGAATGAGCCGCATGAGGCGCATGTCGCAGTAGGCGCATGATGGTGTCGCGAATGAGCCGCATGAGGCGCATGTCGCAGTAGGCGCATGATGGTGTCGTAGTTGAGTCGCATATGGTATCGCAGTTGGGCCGCATATGTCGTATGAGCCGCATGTCGCAGTTAGTCCGCATGCATGTTGCAGAATAGGCCGCTTAATGCCTATTTTGGTTGTTTCTGACTGTTATATGTCCTAATTGATGAAATTGTGACTAGAATTTCTTCCAACTCCCAACATGAAATTTGTAGATCTTTTCCTTGGCTTCAAGAATATGTTACCAACTATTTTGTACTAGTTATGGACTCGACCATGCTTAATACTAATTTGACTTTTATGCCTCGTCACGAATTGACCCCGACTGTTACTTGACTAATAATTGATCATGCGTTCCTAGTTGAAACTAAGAGACTGGCTAGTTGTCTTATTAAATTGAATGAATGAGACACGTTCATATTAACTATGAACTATTATAATCGATTGGCCGATCCTGAATATTGACATACAGGCACACATGCAGGCTTCAATTTATTTATTTATTTATTTTCTACAAAAGAAGCATGTGTACTTATGGTCAAGGCATGATTATTCCGTGGTTAGTTTGGATTATTGCATTACGCTATGTAAGACCTACAACCTAATCGCACGGGCATCGTTGTAGAGTTGTGCATATCGTACCCCGTACGAAAGTACTCATTCCGAATGACCATGATCCACGGCATGGGATTTCACTCAACGTAGAGACTATTAAGTTAAATAAAATAATGATTGCATGGAGAGAATGGATTTCCGAGTTCTTACATGGCAGCCCTCTTGGGACTAATAGTGCCCGACAGGTTGGTCCCCACGGATACTGCAAACCTGCCACACGGGCAGGGAGCGGTATCTGGTTATATTATCTATTGTATATTGTATATTGATGACGGGCATCCCGCTGGGACTCGTCTAATTCATGATTGGCGCAATTGATTGACTGGGTAAACTAGCCTTGCTTGCACATAGTAAGAACTGAGGAATCCTTTATTGCATAATTCTAGGATAACTTGGAACTCACAGTAGCAAGCCGTAGTAGTTGCATGGCCGTTTAAATTAATTTGTTTGTGTACTGTACCTACTCTGTTACCTAACTGAGATGATCAGAATGTCAGGGCATGACGGGCCAACTTCTGTCCTTGTTTGGTTGGGAGGTTGGTTCGAAGTGTCGTGATGTTATGTGAATCCCCGTGGCAAACAGAGATCTACTTATCATATTCTCTTATTACGGGTTTTAATTCCTCATATCGTGCTCCCTTGTGGTACTTGCTATTGGAGGTCTAACCTCTCTGGTTTTGCATGACCAGATTTAGAGCCGGTCCCCGAGGACTCAGCTTACTTCCACCTCCAAGATGGTCAATACTAGAGGGATGATCGCAGGAGGACTCGAGTGGGTTCCTTACTTCCCCGCTCGTTTTGTTATTTACTTAATACCTTGCCATTTGGCACCGACATGTTAGTCGAATTGTCTTGTACTTACTTTTACATAATTGTAATTAAGTCAGACTGCAGCTGATAACAATTGTGTACACTTTGCTACATCATCTGGCTATGTTTTGTAAAGCCAGATATCAAAAACATTTTGACTGAGCGTTTGGGACGCCTTACTGCTTTATCTTACATGTTCTCTATTTTCTGTTTCTTATCTGAATGATTGAGACAATAGATGTGAAATGACCATAGTGAGACTTTCATGTAGTATGTACCCCCTCGTCTTTTAGACAACATTGATCGTATTATACGGTATTCATCTACCCGTAATACGTAGCTGGCTGTGTCATTCCCCCGCTCTCCAGTATTCTGGTTCTGGGGCGTGACAAGGTTTTAGTGGTGGCCCATGCAGGTCTGATTTCAGACTTGTGGGGTATTTTAATTTATAGGATGTCTCAATCACACATGTCCCCTCTTGATCTCATGATTCGTTACTCTCGACTCTAGTTTGACATTTCGGTATCCTTTGACTTCATTGATCTTTCCTGTCCGATCGTTTGATTGTTCTTTTATCCCTTTTCTTAGGGGCACTTCGTCCGCATCTGCCAGGACTGGACAACAACAACAAGAGCAATACGGACAACCTGACCATGTTGGTCAGCAACAAGGACCGGTACTAACTCAAGAGACTATCCAAGAAGAAGTAATAGTGGAAGCAGCAGCTGGATCGCAGTATCCAGAGGTTCCACCACAACCAACAGTTCCATCTACCCCTGCAAAAATGGACACACCGGCTCTTCTGGAGATCATGAGAGGGATGATGGCTACTCAGCAATATCAGATGTTAGCCCAGCAGCGCATGCATGCTCAGTTGCAAGAGCAGAACGTATTACTCAACCAAGGATTGCAGACGACTTTGGAAAGAGGGACGAGGACAGATTCAGGAGCATCAGGCAAGTTTTGCAAGTTCAACCCTCGTCGTTTCGAAGGAACGGAGGATGCCATCTCAGCAAATGCATGGCTTAAGGATATTGAGGCTATTTTGACAGCAGCTAAGGTGCCGGCGGAAGAACGTGTGGATCAAGTGAAGTTGTTGCTTCAGGATCTCGTACGTGATTGGTGGAAATCAGAGAAAGTGGGCATCAGACGTCCTGTTGCTTGGGACGACTTTACAGCAAGGTTCAAGACGAAGTACTATGGAGTTGTGGCACAGTTTGAGCTACAACAGAAATTTATCAACCTCAAGCAGGCCGACAAGACGGTAGATGCCTATGCAGCGGAGTTCTACAGATTGAGCAGGTTTGCCCCAGAGATGGTAGCAACAGAGAGCCAGAGGGCTATGAGGTTCCAGCAAGGGTTTCACCTTGAGCTCTTGCAATTGGTAGAGGGGCACAATTACCAGACTTTTGATGAGGTATTGACGGCAACCCGAAGGTATGAGATCACCATTCAGAGGATCACAGCAAGGACTGGAGGTCAGAAGAGATCTCACAGTCAGATTGAAGGAGGAGGGGGAGCAGCGCCCCGAACAACAGCACCATCCCTTGGCATTCGCATTCACGATGTGGCAATACGAGGGCCAGCACCACCACCCAGGCAGCAGCAGCAACAGAAGAAGAATCAGCAACCCCCAGCGAGCTGCACTTATTATGGAAAGATGGGGCACACTAGAGATGTGTGTCGGGCATTGAACGGACTGTGTTTGATATGTGGAAATCCAGATCATCAGGGTACCACATGTCCCATGAATTCGAGGTCAGGAGGACCAGTACAGCAGTTTCCTGCTCTGCCAGCACCAGGGACAGGACAGTATCGAGGACCCGCAGTGGCAGTGAGACCATTGGCCCAGCGTCCGTTAATGCCACAGGCTCAGATGTTTCGGCAGCAGGGACCGCCGATGCAGCAACACCAGCATAGACCACCCCAGCATCATCAAGGCAGGGGCCAGCAGCAGCACCAGGCTAGGCCGCAACATGGAAACCAACAAGGAGGTCGAGGGCAGGCATTCACTCTGTCCTTAGAGGAGGCATTAGCATCGGGAGATGTTGTGGCAGGTAACATTCTCGTCGCCTCATATCCCGCAGTAGCATTATTTGATTCAGGAGCATCACACTCATTTATATCTGCATAATTTACGATACGGCTAGGAATGGAGTTCGAGGCATTGCCAGGGAGGTTAAATATACTCACTGGCAATGGGCTCGTAGGAGTTAGTAGAGTTATTCTAGCGTGTAGCGTTGTAGTTTGCGGACATTCCTTACCCGCCCGGTTGATAGAATTTTCTGTTGGAAATTTCGACGTTATCTTAGGCATGGACTGGCTGAAAGACAGTCATGCGACAATAGATTATCGTAGTGGGAGTGTATCTTTTGATATTCCAGTCATGAAGAGATTCACCTTAGTCAGATCAGAGGCAACTCAACAAGAGCAGGGAGTAATAACGGCAATGGAAGAAGTTCAAGTTCCGAAGGTAGTTGAAGAATTTCTAGACGTATTTTCCGAAGAACTTCCAGGGCTACCGCCAGTAAGAGATATTGAGTTTAGTATAGAATTGGCACCTGGAACTAAACCGATATCAGATCGAGTTTACAGAATGGCGGATTCAGAGCAGGCCAAGGTATATCAGCACATAGAGAAACTGAAGAAGAAGAAGTTCATCCAAGCTAGCATATCACCATGGACAGCACCAATGGTACTTGTGGGAAAGAAGGATCGGTCATCCAGATTGTGCATTAATTACAGAAAGCTTAACGCGACGACAGTAAAGAACAAGTACCCACTACCCAGGATCGATGACTTGTTTGATCAGTTGAGCAAAGCTAGAGTTTTCTCCAAGATAGATCTTCGTTCAGAGTATCATCAAGTGAGGGTTCGGAAGGAGGATATTTCCAAGACAACATTCAGGTCGAAGTATGGGCATTATGAATTCTTAGTAATGCCGTTTGGTTTGACCAATGCTCCAGCAATATTTATGGATTTGATGAACCGCATCTTTATGCCATACTTAGATTAGTTTGTCGTTGTATTTCTTGACGACATTCTCGTATATTCTGCCAGTGAAGAGGAGCATAAAGACCACCTCGGGAAAGTGTTACAGGTTCTGAGAGAGAACCAGTTGTATGCCAAGCTCAGCAAGTGTGAGTTTTGGTCGGATCATATTTCATTTTTGGGTCATATCATATCAGGAGCTGGAGTAGCAGTAGATCCCAAGAAGGTAGAAGCAGTAGAGAGTTGGCCAGTACCCAAGACCGTAGCTGATGTGCGGAGTTTCTTGGGATTGGTAGGATATTACAGAAGGTTCGTATCAGACTTTGCAAGGCTTTCAGCGCCCATGACACGCTTGACACGGAAGGATGTTCCATTCGTTTGGTCGGCAGAATGCCAGGCATCATTTGAGAATCTAAAGCAGAAGTTGATATCAGCGCCTATTCTTACATTGCCAGTTGGACCCGAAGGTTTTACAGTATATTACGATGCGTCAGGTAAGGGACTTGGATGTGTCCTCATGCAACATGGGAAAGTGATAGCATATGCATCTAGGCAACTTCGAGACCACGAGAAGAATTATCCAACTCATGACTTGGAGTTGGCGGCAGTAGTATTTGCTTTGAAGCTATGGAGGCATTATTTATATGGTGATCGAGTAGACATGTACACAGATCATAAAAGTCTGAGGTACATCTTTACTCAGAAGGAGCTGAACATGAGACAGAGAAGATGGTTGGAGTTGATCAAGGATTATGACGTGGAGCTTCAGTATCATCCAGGCATGGCTAATGTGGTAGCAGACGCTCTTAGCCGGAGAGGCGGCGCATTTATGTTGACAACACAGAAGCACATTTTAGAAAACCTTCAGGAGATGGGCATCAAAGTTATACTTCCTAGTGATGTAAGAGTTCTAACAAGTTTACAAGTTCAATCCGACTTGGTAGATAGGATCAAGGCAGCTCAGGCACAGGACCCAAGGATTCAGAAGCTTAGAGCAGAATGTGAGTCAAGACTCAGAAAGGAGATGAAAATTCATGAAAATGGTACGCTTAGGTTTGGATCACGCCTATGTGTGCCTAGTGGAGATATCAGACAGAAGGTTATAACAGAAGCTCACAGTTCTCAATATTCTATACACCCTGGAGGGACCAAGATGTACCAAGATATCAAGCAGCACTTCTGGTAGAACGGAATGAAGAGGGAGATAGCTAGATTTGTTTTCCGTTGCTTGGTATGTCAGCAAGTGAAGGCAGAACAGCAGAGGCCAGCTGGGTTATTGCAACCGCTTCATATCCCAGAATGGAAGTGGAAACACATCACAATGGACTTTGTGACCGGTTTACCGAGATCACCAAGTGGTAAAGATGCTATTTGGGTGATAATAGATCGGCTTACAAAGGTGGCACACTTTCTTCCTTTCAGAGTAGGGAAATCTACAGAAAAGTTGGCAGAGTTGTATATGCAGCAGATAGTCAGGCAGCATGGAGTCCCTGTCAGTATTGTGTCAGACAGAGATACCCATTTTACATCATATTTCTGGAAGAGCTTACATCATAGTCTGGGTACCAAGTTAAGATTTAGAACGACTTACCATCCCCAGACAGACGGGCAATCAGAAAGAACAATTCAGACTCTAGAAGATATGTTGCGAGCTTGTACCCTAGATTTTAGAGAATCTTGGGAGAGCCACCTGTACCTAGTTGAGTTTTCTTATAACAACAGTTATCAAGCCAGTATCCAGATGGCGCCATTTGAAGCACTATATGGTAAAAAGTATAGGTCGCCACTAGCATGGGATGATATCGGGGAGAGGAAGATGTTAGGCCCGGAAATGATTGTTCAGACAGTTGAATTGGTTAAGGGAATTAGAGAGCGACTTCGAGTTGCGCAGGATCGGTATCGTCATTGGGCAGACCAGCATCGTAGGCCGCTAGAGTTTTTTGTTGGGGACCACGTGTTCTTGCGGATCTCACCTACCCGTGGGGTCAATAGACTTGGCATTCGTGGAAAGTTGAGTCCGCGATACGTGGGCCCATTTGTTATCCTTGATCGGATAGGCGATGTTGTTTATCGTTTATTCCTTCCACCTTCGTTACGAGAGGTGCATGACGTGTTCCATGTATCTCAGTTACGTAGGTATGTATCAGACCCAAGCCATATCCTTGATCATTCTGAGCTGGTTGTTGGTACCAACCTGTCTTACGAGGAACAGCCTGTGTCTATTTTGGACCGAAGAGAGAAGACACTCAAGAACCGAACAATTAGCCTTGTCCGGGTTGCTTGGGGTCATCATTCTTTAGGAGAGTCAACGTGGAAACGTGAGGATGATATCCGATCACGGTATCCGCACCTATTTGACTAACAAGGTATATCTCTTTCTGTATACCTTGATTGTCTTAACTCCTCATGCTTGTCACCTTATGAGTAGAATTGCTTGATGTCGTAGATTGTTAAACATAGATATGTTACTTGCTGTTGATATTGTAAAATGATTTCTTGTTCCAATTGCTTGTACTTATATTAGTTTAGCTTTGATGTTCTCATCCTGCTTGGATTTGAAATTCCGAGGACGGAATTTTTTCTAAGGAGGGTAGAGATGTCACTTCTCGTTCCCAGAATACGTATTTATTTAATATTTATCATGTATTGTTCTGTATTTAAATTCTTTTAATTTCACGTTAATTATTTTTCTGTATTTTACTTTCTGTATTTTACTTTCTGCTTTGGTTATTGGGTTCGGCCTAGATTGGTTTGTTTTCGGTTTTTCTTGGTTCATCATGAACCCAACTCCCCACCTACACCACTCCTTCATTTAAAGCCCATCCCCTTTCTCTCTCTTCATTCACTTCACCATTTCTCTTCTTCTTCCTCCATTACTCTCCCATCCACCCATTTGGAGAGGCAAGTACATCTTGCACACCATGAGGGATTTCATGCATCCCTATTTATTTTTAGTCCATGTTGTTCATCTTCTCTTCCTCTACAAGTTTAGGTCTTGAAGTTCTTGATTTCCATGGATGGTTGGGTGTAGATCTAAGTTTTAAGTTTTGGTTCTTCATATGAATTTTTTTGGGTTTTGATCTATCAAACATTGTTGTTTTCGAAATTAAGTGGTTCCATGTTGTAGAGAATTTAATTCTACTAAAGTTTGGTTTTTGAAAAGTTAGATTTCGATTTATTTTGTAGAAGTTATGGCCAAAAGTATTTTTGTTCGTTTCTATATGCATCTGCAGCATGAGGAGCATGTCGCAGTAAGCGCATGATGGTGTCGCGAATGAGCCGCATGAGGCGCATGTCACAGTAGGCGCATGATGGTGTCGCGAATGAGCCGCATGAGGCGCATGTCGCAGTAGACGCATGATGGTGTCGCGAATGAGCCGTATGAGGCGCATGTCGCAGTAGGCGCATGATGGTGTCGCGAATGAGCCGCATGAGGCGCATGTCACAGTAGCGCATGATGGTGTCGCGAATGAGCCGCATGAGGCGCATGTCGTAGTAGGCGCATGATGGTGTCGCAGTTGAGCCGTATATGGTATCGCAGTTGGGCCGCATATGCCGCATGAGCCGTATGTCGCAGTTAGTCCACATGCATGTCGCAGAATAGGCCGCTTAATGCCTATTTTGGTTGTTTCTGACTGTTATATGTCCTAATTGATGAAATTGTGACTAGAATTTCTTCCAACTCCCAACATAAAATTTGTAGATCTTTTCCTTGGCTTCAAGAATATGTTACCAACTATTTTGTACTAGTTATAGACTCGACCATGCTTAATACTAATTTGACTTTTATGCCTCGTCACGAATTGACCTCGACTGTTACTTGACTAATAATTGATCATGCGTTCCTAGTTGGAACTAAGAGACTGGCTAGTCGTCTTATTAAATTGAATGAATGAGACACGTTCATATTAACTATGAACTATTATAATCGATTGGCCGATCCTGAATATTGACATACAGGCATACATGCAGGCTTCAATTTATTTATTTATTTATTTATTTTCTACAAAAGAAGCATGTGTACTTTATGGCAAGGCATGATTATTCCGTGGTTAGTTTGGATTGTTGTATTACGCTATGTAAGACCTACAACCTAACCGTACGGGCATCGTTGTAGAGTTGTGCATATCGTACCCCGTACGAAAGTACTCATTCCGAATGACCATGATCCACGGCATGGGATTTCACTCAACGTAGAGACTATTAAGTTAAATAAAATAATGATTGCATAGAGAGAATGGATTCCCGAGTTCTTACATAGCAGCCCTCTTGGGACTAATAGTGCCCGACAGGTCGGTTGGTCCCCACAGATACTGCAAACCTGCCACACGGGCAGGGAGCGGTATCTGGTTATATTATCTATTGTATATTGTATATTGATGACGGGCGTCCTGCTGAGACTCGTCTAATTCATGATTGGCGCAATTGATTGACTGGGTAAACTAGCCTTGCTTGCACATAGTAAGAACTGAGGAATCCTTTATTGCATAATTTCAGGATAACTTGGAACTCACAGTAGCAAGCCGTAGTAGTTGCATGGCCGTTTAAATTGATTTATTTGTGTACTGTACCTACTCTGTTACCTAACTGAGATGATCAGAATGTCAGGGCATGACGGGCCAACTTCTGTCCTTGTTTAGTTGGAAGGTTGGTTCGAAGTGTCGTGATGTTATGTGAATCTCCGTGGCAAACAGAGATCTACTTATCATATTCTCTTATTACGGGTTTTAATTCCTCATATCGTGCTCCCTTGTGGTACTTACTATTGGAGGTCTAACCTCTCTGGTTTTGCATTACCAGATTTAGAGCCGGTCCCCGAGGACTCAGCTTACTTCCACCTCCAAGATGGTCAATACTAGAGGGATGATCGCAGGAGGACTCGAGTGGGTTCCTTACTTCCCCGTTCGTTTTGTTATTTACTTAATACTTTGCCGTTTGGCACCGACATGTTAGTCGGATTGCCTTGTACTTACTTTTACATAATTGTAATTAAGTCAGACTGCAGCTGATAACAATTGTGTACACTTTGCTACATCATCTGGCTATATTTTGTAAAGCCAGATATCAAGAACATTTTGACTGAGCGTTTGGGACGCCTTACTGCTTTATCTTACATGTTCTCTATTTCTGTTTCTTAGCTGAATGATTGAGATAATAGATATGAAATGACCATAGTGAGACTTTCATGTAGTATGCACCCCCTCATCTTTTAGACAGCATTGATTGTATTATACGGTATTCATCTACCCGTAATACGTAGCTGGCTGAGTCATTCCCCCGCTCTCCAGTATTCTGGTTCTGGGGCGTGACACCATTTAGTTGTCTGAACAACAGGTTTTGTCAGACGGACTGGAGTTGGTTTACTTGTTGAGCTCTCGGCTTCCTTTGGAGTCTTTCCAAAGCTTTTAAGCTCATGCTTAATATGAGATATTTCAATCCCAATATCATCTATTTCTCTAACTATATTATGCATGTCGGTGTTTATAGACACTAAAATGTCTGGAAGGTAATTATAGATCCCATTTTCTGGGTTCTTATGAGAGGGTAAATGTACAATATGTTCATAACCAATTAATTCAAACGGGTAGTGATGTCCTGCCGAATGAATTATATTCTCGGCCTTAGCCGGAACGTTGCCTCCCATTTTAGGGGGTTGTTCTTGAGTATGGAGGCTATAGGTGGTCTAGATAATTTTCAACAAAAATATTCTTAGATCTAAGTGTTGGCTCGCTTTGACCCTTAGTTCTACGGCTTGACATAGCTCCCCTACGTTCTCAGAACTTCATCCAAGAACTACCGTGGTTTTCTGGCAGGGTTTGGCCTTGACAAATGACCACAAGCCTAAGCTACCACTTCATAGAACAAGAGCACAGCATTGGTTCGTTTCCTACACCATGCGTATGAGCCTTTACATAGATCTAAACTTTATTTTTGTTGAAATAATCTAGCAACTACTTATAACATCCTACTCAAGAACAAGTACTCAAGCTAACATAAAATTTCAATGACAAAATAATAAAGAAGGGAAGTAAGCTTACTAGAACACCAGAAATTTTATTGAACTTGGCTCTGATACCAGATGTACAAGGGCAGCACCAAAAACCAACAGAAAGAGAACAAAAACACTCAAAACTCACAATACAAGAGAACACTCCAGTTTTTGTTGCCCCTTTACAACAACAAACCCTCTTATTTGTAGGGGTCGAAACTAAGCTACCGATAGAACCGGTTGTAGTCTACCGGAATCTTTTTTACACAGCTCATCAATTAAGATGAGAATAAACAACTTTATGTCACATCACCAGCCTAACACGTCGCCATTGTGGATAAGAAGGCATCTGCTTTATTATGGTGGGGTCCGCCGGTAGATGATTTCCCACCAATCTCCCCAGCTGTCGAATTCTGTAGGTGGAGAGCTGTGATTATCTGGATCCCACTGCCTGATTTGCCTGTCGGCCTCATCTTCTTCTGGCTCCTCTTGGGTTTCAATAGTATTAGACCCATTAGTTTCGGACGGTGTGTCCGACTCAGTTGTTTCTTCTGATGTTTCTGGTACCACATCTGGTGTGTCTGGTACCTCTTCCTCCTGAAAAACCCATGGCGATTCTGCCACTGGTGAGGGTGATTCCTGTAGCACGGGTGCTTTAGGCTTCTTCTTTTTTTGTTTTTGTAAACGCCACCCAACCCGTTTTTGGTAGCGCTTAAGGACCTCCTTGTATGTAACCTTCTTCAGATAGGTCCACCATGCTTCATTGCTTCGGTCCATCTCTTCTTCTTCAGAAGAGACTTTATCCCGAGCCTGCTGCCCAATGGGTCCCAGGTTCATACATCCGACGAACTCCTGGATCAGCGTGTGCTTGATATCGTCCTGTAGCGGAATACTGAGGTAATCCGCCAAAATGATATTATCTGATATGGAGAGTAGGGCGAGCTCTTCAGGAAGCTTTGCAAATTCTCTGAAAAACTCGCAGGCAGCGCCATGTCGCTCCTTCTCTTCATTAAAGGTTTCTCTCTTGAACTGAGAAAACTTCAGCCCTGGGTCTCCTTCATGCCGTCGAAGCTCCCAGATCTGATAGGAGGGATAGCATTTGATGTACCTTCTTTCTTCCCAGATGCTCAAAATAGTGAATCTGAACTGCTTTTGGAATCGGCTAGTGTGCGAGAGAGCCGCCTCCCAACAAATCTTCGGGATGGTCTTCTCGTAGAGCTCTGCATCAGAAGTGCTAATGAAAACTTCATGAACAAGCCCTTTCCGTATTTGAGTTTCTAATTTTACAATTTCTTGGAAACATACAACTAAATGTAGATTTCCATATTTACTATATATAATTTCTTCGCCTTCAAAATATTTAGCAACGCTTGAGTCATCCAAGCACTTAAAATAGGCTAAGAGGCGTGGTTCCTCAATAAGTTCGTGTTGGTACATGGTAATCATCTTTTGGACCATGACCTCAGACTTGATATTTAGGAGTTTTTCATCCTTTAGTTCTAGCGTTCTATTTATTTGCTTTAAAATTTCTTTTAGCTCTCTATGTTCAGCGCAGTTGCCCTGAAATAGATCTCTCTCCCTAGATATGAGTGCGGGAGACCTTGATGTCGAGCTATAAGAAATTAACTGAGTGGCCCTTTTCTGGACATCAGTCAACTTTGTATTTAGCGGTATTGCACTGTTCCTCGAGATTATGTATTGCTTCTCGAGTTGAGAGAGCCAGAAACACGCTCCCTTAGTATCATTAGCTTGGATGGCTCTGTAGCAGCCATTAAACAGATCCCAAGAGCCTTTATCGAACCTCTCAAGATCTTGATTATACCAATTTTTCAACATTGCTGTGGCAAACGTTTTCTGAGGAGGCTTCTTCGGTCCTTCCCAGGCCTTGCCCTTCGTCTGTTGTGCCTGTGTGGCAGCTGTCTTAGTAGCTTGAGAGTTGTTTGTCTCAAGCGTCTGGCTGTTTGCCAAGGCCGATGAGGCCTACGAGTTGTTCACCCTATGGCTGTCGCCTGTGGACCGGTTGCAGTCCCTGGAGCTGGGCTTTTCGCCTTTTGTGCTCCCGAAGATGAGGCTCCTGCTACAAAAGTCTCAGCTCTGGCCTTTTTGCCAGCGACCTTGGTAAAGGCATCTTCGGTGCTCATCTGTTCGAATACCCGACGCATCTCAAGGAAGTCATCTTCGTCCATATTTCATATCTGGTCAATGTATCAGCAAGAAAATTAGTATATCCAGGAATATAAACTACATCATAATTGAATATTTCTAAATACATTGCTATTCTAATTCTTCTGAGGTTTTCCTCAGGATTATTAATAGTCTTTTTCTTTAGAAACTGAGCCACTGATTTATTGTCAGTTTCAATAATGAAATTTCTATATAGAAGATATATCTTTAGGCTTTTAATGGCTAATTTAACCGCCAATAACTCTTTATCATAGGTAGCATATTTAATTTGGGTTTTTGTAAATTTCCCCGACGTATAAGCTACTATTTCTTTTTGTTTTGCAATGAGGACTCCTGCCCAAAAAAAGATCAGAAGCATCGGTCTGCAAAACAAGTTTTTCATTTTCAAGTGGGAAATAAAGGATTCTCTGATCCTTAACTAGCTCTTTTATTTTTGCTATTTCTTCATTTTCATCTGGTGAAAGGGAAATAGGAATTCTACTAGTATCCCACTTACGGGGTTGTTCTCCCGTATCTCGTTTATACTTTGCTTGTTCAGCAGCAAGCTTATCTTGTAATTTCTCAACTCTAGCAGAAAGATGAGGAATGAATTTTCTGCCATAGTTAAGTAATCCCAAGAAACTCTGAAGTTCCTTTAAAGTTTTAAAATCTTCAGAGAAATCTTTTATTTTAGTGTATATATGTTGCCGTAGTTCTATTTGCCCATTTTTAATTATTTTCCCTAAAAAAATCGATCTCTGTCTTGAACAGTTCGATTTTCTTGGGACTCAGAATAATTCCGTTATCTAGTAGTAGTTTTACTACTGATAATAGATGCTCCTTGTGTTCTTCAGCGGTCTTGGAAAATACAAGAATATCATCAATATATACTAAAACATATTCTAAATGTCCAAATATAGAATTCATCCACTTTTGGAATACTTGTGGAGCATTTTTTAGTCCAAAGGACATAACAAGCCACTCAAAATGTCCTTGGGGACAACTGAATGATGTTAACTCAATGGAAGCTTTATCAGCAAGTTTTATTTGCCAAAAACCGGATTTAGCATCAAACTTACTATAAAACTTAGCTCCTTGTATTTGTTTTATTAAATTTTCTGCTGAAAGGATAAAATACCCATCAAATTTAGTGTAGCTATTTAGCTTTCTATAATTAATAACTATTCTAGCTTTTTCTCTTTTAATCTCAGCATGATTCCTGATTAGGAAAGCCGGAGAGGAATGAGTACTAGAACTAAAGCCAGAGAGGAATGAGTACTAGAACTTTTTTGTATTAGTTTTAGACGAAGTAATTCGTCTATCTGCTTAGCAAATTCCTCCTTGTCTGTAGGAGAAACCATAATGCTATTGACTCGTACCTTGGAGTCTTTATGTATGTCTAAGAGCTCAATTTTGCAAAATCGAGGAGCTCTATCGAACCATTTTAATGGATTGTCAGAATATAATGGCTCTAACATTCCATGGATAACCTTTTGGAAATTATTTTCCGCAGGAAGTGTATATGTACAAATTTTTTCTTTTTCTTTCTCATCGTTATTAGTAGTATTATTATTATTATTACCACGCTGTGCTGCGTGTGGCTTATAGATATTAGCCATATGTATATTAAAGGGAATACGAGGTATAGACATGCCATCAATGTCTATATAGTGTTTATTAAATGGAGGATAGTGACGGAGATTGTCCATACCAAGGAGACAATCACAATCAAACTCCTTAGGTAATAAAGTAAACGTAAATTCATATGTTTTAGAATTTCCATGTATATCCTGTAGTTGGACAGGAATATTATTTTTGTAATTGACTTGGACTTGTCGTCCCATAAAGTCGTTTAACCGACATGGCCTTTCGACCTTGATACGTAAGTGTTCGGGTATAAATATTTCTTGTAATACACTAGCCTCCGCCCCTGTATCCAGGAGTGCGTGGATAGTTAATTCTTTATACCCTGGTATATGTAAAGTCAGGGGTATATAAATATGATATTGTGGAGCTGTCTTTAGATCATACGTTGTCCTGATCATTAATTGGAGATTTGAGTAATTCTTCCAATTCAGGAATAGAGTCTAGAGGTATTTTAAGCCAATCGATATCATCATCAATTCGCTCAAAATCTTGACCCAAAATATCTAGGGATGTACTGGCTAATTCTAGGTCCAGTTCATCATCCATAGTAAGATCAATGTGCTCCATAGGGAGTAATTCCACATTAGTGTTTTCAGCCTCTTTATTTTTTAATCGACAGGTTGAGGCATTCATCCCTCGGAAGTAAGCTTACTAGAACACCAGGAATTTTATTGAACTTGGCTCTGATACCAGATGTACAAGGGCAGCACCAAAAATCAACAGAAAGAGAACAAGAACATTCAAAACTCATAATACAAGAGAACAATCCAGTTTTCGTTGCCCCTTTACAACAACAAACCCTCTTATTTATAGGGATCGAAACTAAGCTACCGATAGAACCGGTTATAGTCTACCGGAATCTTTTTTACATAGCTCATCAATTAAGATGAGAATAAACAACTTTATGTCACATCACCAGCCTAACACGTCGCCATTGTGGATAAGAAGGCATCTGCTTTATTATGGTGGGGTCCGCCGGTAGATGATTTTCCACCAATCTTCCCAGCTGTCGAATTCTGTAGGTGGAGAGTTGCGATCATCTGGATCCCACTGCCTGATTTCCCTGTCGGCCTCATCTTCTTCTGGCTCCTTTTGGGTCTCAATAGTGTTAGACCCATTAGTTTCGGACGGTGTGCCTGGCTCAGTTGTTTCTTCTGATGTTTCTGGTACCACATCTGGTGTGTCTGGTACCTCTTCCTCCTGAAAAACCCATGGCTATTCTGCCACTGGTGAGGGTGATTCCTGTAGCACGGGTGCTTTAGGCTTCTTCTTTTTTTGTTTTTGTAAACGCCACCCAACCCTGGTAGCGCTTAAGGACCTCCTTGTATGTAACCTTCTTCAGCATAGGTCCACCATGCTTCATTGCTTCAGTCCATCTCTTCTTCTTTAGAAGAGACTTTATCCCGAGCCTGCTGCCCAATGGGTCCCAGGTTCATACATCCGACGAACTCCTGGATCAGCGTGTGCTTGATATCGTCTTGTAGTGGAATGCTGAGGTAATCCGCCAAAATGATATTATCTGATATGGAGAGTAGGGCGAGCTCTTCAGAAAGCTTTGCAAATTCTCTGAAAAACTCGCAGGCAGCGCCATGTCGCTCCTTCTCTTCATTGAAGGTTTCTCTCTTGAACTGAGAGAACTTCAGCCCTAGGTCTCCTTCATGCCGTCGAAGCTCTCAGATCTGATAGGAGGGATAGCATTTGATGTACCTCCTTTCTTCCCAGATGCTCCAGATAGTGAATCTGAACTGCTTCTGGAATCGGCTAGTGTGCGAGAGAGCCGCCTCCCAACAAATCTTCGGGAGAGGAATGAGTACTAGAACTTTTTTGTATTAGTTTTAGACGAAGTAATTCGTCTATCTGCTTAGCAAATTCCTCCTTGTCGGTAGGAGAAACCATAATGCTATTGACTCGTACCTTGGAGTCTTTATGTATGTCTAAGAGCTCAATTTTGCAAAATCGAGGAGCTCTATCGAACCTTTTTAATGGATTGTCAGAATATAATGGCTCTAACATTCCATGGATAACCTTTTAGAAATTATTTTCCGCAGGAAGTGTATATGTACAAATTTTTTCTTTTTCTTTCTCGTCGTTATTAGTAGTATTATTATTATTATCACCACGCTGTGCACACCTAAGTAGTAAAGAGCATAAAGAATTCTAGATTAAGGGATTTTTTTGTTAAAATACCATATCCCTGGAATAACATAATTAAAGAAATGTATGATAAAATCAGAGGCGGTGTGCATTCTACTGGAATGCTCAAACGAGCCTGTATGAGTGCCATAGAAGAAACCTGTGAACAGGCAAAGGCACATACTCAAATAAAAAAATATATATAAAATTTGGTACTTGGATACAGGTGTTGTTCCAAGTATGACGAAGATGTTAATTATCAGTTCGGCTGTCCGCCCGAAATATAAAGGGAGAATCTGCACTCGTAGCCTTGAAGCTTTGAATCGAGAGATGAGAGAGAGCAGAGTGACTTGTAAAATGAGAGACAAGTGAGCATGAGAGACTTGTAATCAGGGCCTTACGCCCCATTGTAATCGTATTGTTCAATATCATAAAGAGTACTTTTGAATAACTTGTGTGTTGCTTCTAAATTTTTGCTGCATGTTCAATGTTTCTGCTTGGGACTTCTGTACGACGACCCCGTCGCAGCCGCTGAAATCGGCCGTTATGAAACTGCCTTGCACGAGAGTAATCTAGGCTCGTGCGACATCACGCATTAGCGAGGACGATCGCTCCTACGGGAGCGGGGCGTGACAATATACCACTCGAAAATTAAGTCATTTCCCTCGCATTATACTCAGTATGAACCAACATCTCTTCCGACTCACGATTTTTCGCAGTGATCGTGCTTGATCACAACTGTAACTTTGATTAAATTAAAACCCGACACAACTCGGCCATTGTTTTCATTTGCCAACACAAGTTCGGTATGCAATCGAACAATTCGTTCTATCAATTTATGATTTCAGTTCCTTCCGTTGCATCTCGTGCAACAATTTATTTCTAATATCCTTGCACTTCGTGCAGCGATTTTTACTTTGACATGCATTGCACTACGTGCAACAATTTACTTTCGATACGCATTGCACATCGTACAACGACTTTTTTTAGACATTCATTGCACCTCGTGCAACAATTTATTTTCGACATCTGTTGCACCTCGTGCAACAATTTATTCTCGTCTTTCAAAATCAATACTCAAATCCGTTCAACACATTCGATATTGACTTATTACTTTCATTGCAATGCACATTCACAATCAACTCGTTGTACTTCCCGCAACGTATTATTTAAGTTTTCACATTGGTGCAACCAATATTCACAACCCATTGCACTTCATGCATCGTTTCATTTCTCATTCAACATGTTACATTGCAACTACAACATCTCAAATCGTATTTCACAATTTGTTGCACTTGCAGCAACTAACATTTCGCGGCTTGTTGCATTCAATGCAACGAAACGTTTCACGACTTTCTTCCGCAACATCATGTAAATTCGAAGTACTTGCGGCAACGTTACCCGACTTTGTATTAGACTTATTGTATGGAACATCCAGTGCGGCATCGAGTAGAGTCAAGAGTGATTCGATTGGTGGTGGACAACTCTTTGGAATTAAAAAAAAAGCAAACGTCCTGAGGAAATTGAGCCTAGAGCTCTAATACCAATTTGTCACGCCCCGACCCGGAATCACTCGAATCATCGTTCTCGCAGGGGGCGTGACAATTAGTAGAGTATTTAGGTAGTTAATTAGTTATTTATTATTATTTTGTACATTTATTTAAATAGTTGATGATATTTATACGGCTTAGTTTTGAGGCGTTCTGAAGTCTCTATAATATATATATATATATATATATATATATATATATATATATATATATATATATATATATATATATATAGAGAGAGAGAGAGAGAGAGAGAGAGAGAGAGAGAGAGAGAGAGGTATATATAAATAGGTGTATGTGTATACATTTGTGCTAGTAAATTTATTAATAAGGTTAATGCATGAATATAGGTATAAAGCTAAATATGAGTATAAAGGTAGAAATAATATATATGTGATATTACCCATTAACCCAATATCCATTAAACCCCAAAAGAAAAGGCCATTGTTAATTAAGAAGCCCAACCCATTGTTAATACTAAACCCGAACCATTTGTTTAGAAGCCCATTTATTAATACCCCAAACCCACTAGCTCGCTGCTAACCCGATAACCCAGAGCCGAGGACCCATTAAGCAAGTAATTACTGCTCATTCATCTTTCCCCCTCCCCAGCCCGCGTAGGAAGAGCCAGAGGAGCTTCGCCCGCCGTCGACTACGTAACCCTAACGGAGCCCTCCTGCCGTGCAGAGCACGCCGAGACATCGACGGCGCCGAACCACCGGCCACCCCTCGATCCCCGGCGAGCCCGTTGCGCCTCGCCCTCCGTCTCCATCCGCGCACCTCCGCCCCGACCTCGCCGAGGATGCGCCCCTCCATCGGAGCACCGCCAGTTCTCCGGACCGGGGCTGCAGCTGCCGAACCACCCCGCCTGGCCTCGCCGGGACACGGACGCCGCCACCTGCAGCTCCGTTCAGCCTCCACACGCGCCGACCGACGAGGCCCTTCCGGCCGCATTCTCTCGAAGGAATTGGGGCTCCCTTCCCTTCTCATCGAATAGGTTAGGAGGATGTGGAATGTCCCTTCTCTTTCCTGCCTCCTTTTAAGAAAAGGGTAGTAGGTAATCTTTTTCCTCTGTGAACCCTTATCAAATACGAAATTGCAGAATCAGATCTATAAGGAGTTACAAAGGAATAATAATTAAGGGTACAACGCTGCTATTTTGACCGCCGTGGGGGCTGGCCTGCGGCCATGCGGCGCATTGGCATTGGCCCCCCGGCCCGAGCTGGGTCCGCGTTTGGTGGGGTGGGGGTGGCAATGGCTAGACGCCATGCAGACGCGGATCACCCCGCGGGCGGTCAAAATGGACTTTTCCTTAAGGGTATTGGTATTGGGCTGTTGGAGTAAAGCCCATAAGTTATTGAATGTAGAATAAATATAGGGTGCTGCTATTAGCACTCCTAAAATGTCATTCAGCACTCCTCTTTAATTTTTTAATATTCAAATTCCAAATTTATCCTTGTATTAACATTATTGGCACTCCTAAAATGTCATCCTACACTCCTCCCTCCATACATGCACAAATAAATGCTATATTTAATGCAGGAATAGATTTGTAATTTGAATGTTAAAAAAATTAAAGAGGAGTGTTGAATGATATTTTAGGAGTGATAATAGCAGCACCCTAAATATATAAGCATACTTTGGTCATGGGCCTATTAAATAGCTAAGGGAATGGTTATTTAGGCCATGGGCCAGTGACATAGATAGCATGCTACATAATATTATGAGTAATGCTATGGGGACACACTTTTCTTAAACACACTCCATAGCCACACTGATGTGACAGTGCATTATTGGATGTCAATTGTTATCTTTCTTTCAAGGCTTTCCTTGACATCCAATAACGCACTGAGTGTAGCTACGAAGTGTGTCAAGAAATTTGTGTCACCATAGCATTATTCTAATATTATTAGATGAGTACATGTGTAAATCAGGAACCCTATAGAATAATTAATAAGTTTCTATGTATAGGAAGAAAGCCAGTATTAGTATTTTTACTAATAACCCTTCTATCCCAATTAACTATAGACTAAATGAGAATAAGTGCATATAAGAAATGGTATACTAATAGTGGAAATTAAACAGTAACAAATATTTTGGATTAAGTGTTATATATATATATACATACATATGCAAATGCTCATTACAATAGGAATAATTAATTGATAAATAATTAGTAGGATAATCTATAGCTAGTATTAATATACGCATGCGAATAACAAATTTATGAACAAATTATCTTCTAGGCAATTTGTGCAAGAGCAACTTGGACTTGGATCCTCAACGTACAAACTTGAGCAGATCGACATGCAAGTATGCATTGTCAACTCGTATAGTTATTTTATGTATGCTTATCGATGTTGCTTCGATTTCATGATGTCATTTGTTATAGTCTTTTAGCTTATTTTTCCTATGCTCTCTTGTACATGCTTCATGTCACTTGTATTCTTATTTGTTTCCACACATATGTACGTGTCTATCTCATATGTTCACATGTTCCTAGTAGTTTCGTGATACCATTTTGCTTGCTTAGACTTTTGTATTTGTTAAGCGTACTACGACTTGACTTGACCCCCTATAGTTCCTTAAGCTAGGAGATTGATACTAAGATTGGCTACTTAGACCACTATTGATTAGGAGTCATTCACTAGATTACGATAGAGATTTACTATTGACCAGGAGACTCTTACTGAGCTACTCTCTACAGGACCGTTAGTACCTCACTGGACTGTGGTATTATTTTGATTTTATTAGCCGCGACTAGTACCACACTTCGCTATGTCATGTCACATCTTAGATTAACTTTCTTGTATTTTTTGTACCTCTTTTGCAAACTATTTATTCTATATTTTGGCTCGCATATTATGTATCTTGTTACGTCTCTCTGTTGACCTAGTTTTCTTTCCAAGTATTTACTGAGCTTTGTCAGTAGAATTGGTTTGGTATATTTCTGCAGGATTTTGGTATTGCTAGTGGCGCTTTTATCGTTCTTCCATATTTTAGATTTCTTACCATGATATACACTACTCTTATAGCCTAGTTTTATATACTTATATTGTTCTTCAGGTCTATTTAAACATATATGCTATTGGGCTGCAGACCATGAAACATAGTGTTCATTCTTGACATTTATTTGTGATA
Source organism: Iris pallida (assembly GCA_029216955.1). NCBI lineage: Eukaryota > Viridiplantae > Streptophyta > Magnoliopsida > Asparagales > Iridaceae > Iris > Iris pallida. The sequence goes on along the minus strand of JANAVB010001796.1, from coordinate 2,782,236 downwards.
TGGATTGAGATATGCTAGTGATGATAGAGACTTGTAAATAACTAGAATACCCTATTTTAGACAGCGTATACGTATTCAAGTTGGGCTAGAGTTCACTTGATGCATAGCTGACCGTGGACATCTAGTCCTACATATTATGGGACGAGCATGACATCATGTTTACGTGCGTTGCACGTACAAAAATAATAATCTATAATATTATTAAAAATAGATAGAAATTAAAATTATATTAAAATATTTTAAATTTGAATTGAATATATTCTAATTAAGATTTGTTATAATATGTTTTTAGAATTTTGGATGTGTTTAGTTTCATAATACAATATATTTAGTTTAAATATAATTTGAATATTAAATATATTTTAACTATGTGAGAAAGACATACGTGGTAGTTAAATTTTTTTTTAATTATTTTATTGATAAGTGGAGCATATACATACAGCTTAGACGGCTTATTTTTTAGTCCTTTCCAAGCCACATTATAATAGTAAAGATGTGGGTTTTGGGGTGCCTGTTGCACTCTAGGAACCTGAAATTTAATAAATGAAAATTTTCTTTAGTGAACTATATTTTAAAAATAAATAAATAACACGTATCATCCCATTCATATATTCATAAACGCATGCAAGCTAAAATCATCTATGGCTTGATTATGGAACCGGTACTCATATGTAAGTGTTGCTTATAAGAGAGGCTCCCCACCAACATCAGTAAGTCATATTACCGAATGTTGCATCATTTAAGCAAAATATGAGCATAACACACATTCCTACTTAATTAAATTTCATAATTGATTATTTAAGAACTTATCATCATTCATATTTGTCATTTGTTGAGAAATGTATGCCACGCCATATGTCTAGAAATTGAACCAACCAGGAGTCATAGAGCAGACTCTTGTAAATGTATTGCCTATACCATGGCTCAAACACGGTGGCTCCTCGAGAATTGTCTATTTCATCCCAAGTTGTCCCACTACGCGATCAACGAGATAAAACATAATGATGTTGTGGTATATGACGTAATACATATATGGATACTAAAATTATAGGAGGTTTTATGTATCTTAAGAGAATTGTCATCATGCATGTAGGGTAACCATTAAACATATTTTATGTCGAAAACATAACAAAATGATAAAGATAATAATTTAACTCAAAAAATTAACTAAGCAAATAATTAAATATTTTACCTTCATGTGTTGTAGCATATCAAATTGGTTCCGATAAATTGATGTCACTAAGTAAATATAGTGTGTCGGATCCACATTATCTAGAATCCACCCTAAAGCTACCAAGAAGACACCAGCCTTAAAACTAAAATGGGACACTGACCTACCAATAGAGGAATACTCGTCAGACCAAACCTACCAAAAGTAACAAAAATAATATGGTATAAGTCTATATAGAATGAAATTGTATATGGTATTGATAAAATTTGTTTCGTTCATACTTGTAGTAGTATCAACAACCACAAATATTTTTGGTTATTTTGTCCTACGACTCCACACTCACAAATTTCATTTTTGGCGATATAAAAATGCTAAAGTTGATGCTCCCTATTCATGGTGTGTATGTTTCTACCAAATTATCCATAAATTGTAGAAGACGCACATTTATACTATTTTTCGATCCTTCGGGAAAAACATGCACTACATAAGCCTAGTAAGTTGGTCCTAGTGCAATACATGATCTGAAAATATAAGCAACGGATGGTATGGTTTACACTAAAAATTTATATGTTACATAGACATTAACAATAAAATACATACTCGATAGTCATCCACAGGATCCTATGTGTCCTTAGTAGGGTCTAGATTCATAAAATTCCTGCAGAGCAAACTGTACTTGACTAAGCTTTTACTGTGTATGTCCGTTGGCGGATCCACACCAAGGTACTATACGATGAACAACCAAGATCTAACTCCTCATCAAATATTACATTTTCACCTATAATAGGTAACCCTAGAATATTTGCCACATTAGCTAGGAAGATGCTCTCTCTCTAACCAAAAGCTAGATTGTGTTGTGTCCGGACCACTAATGCTCAATAGGACTTAGGATCATGTCCTTATCGTGACAGAAAACATAGCTTGTCAATATGTTGAAAGCCAAATGGTGCACCAATGATCTCGGTAGTCAGCTTCCATTCACTGTATTTCCTCTCGTACTTCCATATGCCATGCTCTCGCAATCGCTCATTGACACTGTAATTGTAGTGTTCCGTCCCGCTCAGTCAATCGGAGGAATCGAAACGCCAACGGCGTTCGGACTTAGCCATGCAACGGCGACTTGAAGGCCCGCTCGGTCGAGGCGACCCCTTGCTCAGGTGGGTGGCTTCGGTGAACTTGCCTCAGCTTGGCCTTCGCACTAATAAAACGAAAGTTTCCAAATGCACAAGTAGGCTTGATAATAAAAGAGACGAATCTACATAGCCAAGGGAATAATCCCAAGTCGAGTCGAATTGGGTTAGAATATGGAAAGGTCCAACGGTCGGTTTAGACTTTAGAGTTGGTGCACGGCGTGCTTTGAAAATGACATTCGGTCCTTCATCCCGTGGCTTGGGAGAAGGAAAATTGGTCTTCGACACAAAACTATAAATTAGCCTAAGTCATAGGCGTCGCTCGCGTAAATGCTCGATAAAGCATGCACGCTTCCACGATGCAAGGCTTGGCATAGCCTTTGCTCTCCCACGGATTAAGTTGTAGGCTCGATTAAGTTAGACAAAGTAATGCTGGGCTATCGAAGTCATAGCAAGCACTGTCCCGCTCTTTCTGCGGTTGTCAAGTTACTTAGTCCCACGACCTCAAGGTCCGTCATATAAAGTATGACTTGGGCGATAGCGTCGCATAGAACGTAAGTCGGTTTAAGGCACGAACCACGGTCGGTTCGGAGGAAAGTTAGCCACGGTCTATTGGCACCTAAGGAATACGTTATGTTCAAGTTAAGTGGAAAGACTATGCCGTAGTCGTTCCCTGAGTTCAAAGAATGTTAGGTCTAACCGATGGTTAGTCGCAATGTTAAGTTCGAGCGATGGTCAATCGCCGAGAAGAAATGTGACGGAACTGCAGGTCAGTCGCCGAGGCAATCCTGATTTGGGCTCTGCAAAAGAAGTATGAAAAGTATAAGAAGTAAAGCAAAGGAACTAAGTGGTGATGATTAGGCCATGCAATTACGTTAAGTCTAGAAGTTAGCTTAGGTGCGTGGTCATGGACAACTTGTCGACAAGGGCGATTGTTTCTTTGAGTGGCAACCCGGGGCCACGGAACCGACTCGGCCTAGGAAGAAACAGGTTATAGCCGAGCTGGGTATGAAGCAACCGGTAGTTCGGGGACTTGCATCGAAGATCGCTACTTGCGGTGCAAGGATCCCGTTTACCAGGCTATGTCCACGATGGCTAGTTAATGCCAATGACCTTTCATATAGATAAGTTGGCGTGCTGAGCGGCAATCCGCATGTATGGTGTCGGTCGAAACAAAGAGAATACAAGCACGGCACGAGTTGTGTTGATAAGGTATGTGTGCACGGTCTGCACCATGATTTCAGAGCCTAGGATTTGGCTATAGCAAAGACTCGTGCTTCGGTACGAGATGTGGCATCGAGTGTTAAGTCATTGTCATAGAGTTGCATAAGTCAGACTTGAGTCGTTGCGAGTTAAGTCGAGAAGGGCCGTAGGGCAAGTTTGGTTAAGTTATGTTGAGTTGCAGGGCACGACCTTGAAATGTGAGGCACGGCCACGTTGTCACAACACAAGTATAGGTAAGACTAAGTAAGGAGGCACTGCCTCAGAGATATTGAAGCACGAATCGAGTTCATGGCACGACCGAGTCGTTGCGTCCCAGAGTTTGGTACGAAAGACAAGTATGAGTCGGTGCGTTGACGTTGCAAGCACGAGAACGGTCTAGAGGCAAGGGTAAGGAAGTTATCGGTGCGATAGCACAGTGACGGTCTAGAGACACTAAATAGGCCGATAGTCTATGTCCTAAAACTGATTCTAAGGCAAGAGTAGAAAGATAACACAAAGGGACTATGTTGTACAAAGTAAATTAACGTGTCGGTTTTGTATGGGTGGGCGAGGAGCTCACACCACCAGTACAGTTGAGTACTGACACCCACACAGTGTTTATGTGCAGGCACAGGTAGAAGCTCGTGGCGCGGAGCTTGCTTGGATGCGTCGAGGCACAGAGTTCCTTGACGATTCGAGGCGCGCGTTCTGCATGAAGACTGGACTTATACGGGACATAATGTATGGACGTCGCCTATCCGAAGCATCTGCTGGCTCGAGACAAGTATTGAGAGAAGAGAGAGAGCCGAGTGACTTGTAATGTGAGAAGAGTGAGCTTGAGTGGTTGTAATCTTGGCCTTGCGCCCCATTGTAACCTTTGTTTCAATATCAATAAAGAGCTTCTTTTGAATAACTTGTGTTTTGCTTCAAATTTTCGCTGCTATTATTTAATGTCTGCTTGGGACTTCTGTGCGACGACCCCGTCGTAGCCGCTGTAATCGGCCGTTATGGAACCCGTCTTGCACGAGCGCAATCTAGGCTCGTGCGGCATCACGCCTTAGCGAGGACGATCGCTCCTAGGGGAGCAGGACGTGACAGTAATTGTATAGCTATATATGAAGTATATAGATTTTATTATTGTTAGATATGTAAAAATATATCTAATCATATAACTAACACAGTTAAAATATAATATAATATATGTCACCCCTGATCCCACAGGACCAAAAGTCGTCATTGGACGTAATATCGTACAAGTATAAATTGCACTTGTACAAGACAAGAACAAAATACAGTTGATAGAACATCTCAGAATACAAGTTACTGCAGTGGAAATAAGCAAAAAAGTTGATAGACACAAGATATATAAAAATGATTATCTTTATTGATAATATAGCAACAAAATTACAATGGCTCGAAGCTAAAGAACAACTTGATTACAATCACTCTCTCCAAACATCGCTGCCATATCCGTGTCGCATCGTACCAAACACGATAAAAGCACCTCGGATTATGCTGGGAGAACACCACAACCATCGGTTTGTCTTGTGTCGTGGTGATCATTAGCATGTCGTGTCCTATTCACGTTCGTGCAACATAGGTGGTGGACCTGGTGGCAGATGCAATGGTGAGAGGGAAAGGTTGGGGGGGGGGGGGGAGGGGGTGATGTTTATAATGATGAGTATGGTCTGCGGGTTTAAGAGTGCACCTAGGCGAGAAGGTCAGCTCCAAGGGACGTTGCATCACGCTTCAGCAAGGCTTGTGCCTTGCATTTGTTGTGAATAACTGTGACCATATACATGGATCCATTAGCATAACTGACCCATCTACGGTTCAAGTGCTGTTGAAGCTTCCTTATTTTGTTAAGAGCAAGTGTTACCTAGAATACAACAACAAAAATAATTTTGAGGTCGTGTACCTATATTTTCTTCTCCTTGTACATGTGCCTTGGTTGGCTCATGCGTGCACCTCACTTTTGTGCTTTGCGTCTAGGCCTCAAAGGACCCTAGCGCCTAAGTGCGCCTTTTTGCCTTTGATAATTATGCCTGAGCACGAACATACCTTTTTGCCTTTGATAACTATGCCTGGGCACGACACGTACGATATGACCACAACCGGATTTTGCCTTTGATGACTATGTGTGTGGTCTCCAACATGACATGGCACAAACATGTCATCAACTTTCGGAGTGTATGTGCTTCCTAGGTCGAACTGATGAGGTGAAGAGGAAGTTATTATGACTTTGGATAAGAAACTAAACTAGTAAAAGAACTAAATATATCCATTTTCATTGTTAACGGAATTGTATTATTGCTTTTAGACATGGGCCTCCATAACTCGTTTCTCATTTCTACAAGTGTACTTATGCCTTAAGTAGTCTTTCCGGATATGGTTTGGCAAATCAGTAGTGCTATTTAGCAAGTTGGATTCTCCTCGAGTAATGTTAACTTAGTTCTTTTTATCCATCATTAATCCCATGGATGGTCGTTCTTCTCGTCTGTGTGGATGATATCATCATCACCGGCGATGAATGTGCTCGCATCTCCAAGGTTAAGACACACCTTAACACTCACTTTCATAGAAATGATCTGGATAATTTAAGATACTTTCTTGGCAGGCATTGAGGTTGCTCGACATAATGAATCCTTAGTTCTCTCCCGGCGGAAGGACTCTTTACATCTCTTGGAGTAAACATGATTTTGGGTCCTGGGATGTCGTTTTACTGATACTCCTATGAATCAGAATTTTTGCCTTTCCAACATTACCTCCTCCATTGATCTATTTCTTCTCCTTCCCGACATGTATCATTGACTCTTAACAAACTCAACTTTTTACTGAACATCTCCTTTGTCGTTAGCATAGTAGGCAAGTACCTACAATGTCCTATAATTACTCATCTTTATGCCGACAGTGCATTCTCTGGTACTTGAAATTTTTTCCAGGTCAAGGACTTCTCTATTGACCGTCGTCCTTATTGTATCTTATTGCCTATGCTGAAGATGCTTTGCGGGGTCTATTAATAATCACTGCTGTACTAGCTACTATTGCACCTTCCGAACGAACCTTGTTAAGTAGCGAGCAAGAAACACGTTGGCGTCGCATTTACTAAGTTTTGAGTATTCGACGACTCATGTAGATTTTGAGCCATATTGCAAGTTTATCGGGATAAGGTTCAAAACTATCTACTGTGGGGTTACTCTATCTAAAAGCAAGAAAAATAAACAACAAGATGTATGACAGATGAATGATTCAACAATTATGAATATTAATCCATTCAAAACCAATATGAAACAACAAATAATACATGAGATTATGCTTAAATGTATCAAATGCTTTCTAATTGTTTAAAAAATTCTTAGTACTTTGTGGCTTCCTGAAATCAAGAACTATGAAACTCCGACCCCAAACCACAGGAACTGCTGAAACCACTGATATCAACCTTATATGAAGGGTCTAAATTCAACAACGTGATTTTGTTTGAGAGCTTATGACTTAGGAATTATCTCCTTACACTTCTAATTATAATTAATGGAATGCCGGGAGAATTTTATCACCGTTTATTCTGGAAAATAAAGCTTCGACAAATGGTAATGGACGTCGCTTTCTGTTGGTAAGAAATTTATCGACACACAGTAGAATTTTGATCTGCATCATATTTTAATCATTGTATTTTATCATACTTCTCTCTTTCTTTGTTTCTAATATTTTTATTTGCTAATTCAACTGGGAAAGATAGCCATAAATTTGGTATTGTCGGGAACCAGTTGGGGTATCGGATGGACATGCCAGAAACGAGATCGGGTGGACATGCCAAAAATGATATGATACGTATTGGTATCGGCAGATATCGCGAACCTTTGCTCAAAATATATAGAAAATAGTATTTTGTACAGTTTAAGATTAATTAGCATGATATATGTTAACATTGAAGGTTGCTAGTTAAACATAAACTGCTTTGTGCTCCTCTCTTTCCTTTGGAAGAACTCTACTTCTGTTTAAGTATATACAGATATAGAGCCTATATGAAGGACTCTCATAATTGTCCATATAAGCATATATCTTCTTCTGGAATACTTTATACATTTAGCTCAGATAATTTTCCGTGGGAAGTGGCAAAAAGGATTTTCTCTCACGAGGACAAAATCGATGAGAAACTCATCAAGACATAAGTTAAGAACAAAAGAAAGGAGGACAAGTGATGCATGGTCATCTAACTAACCCTTTGGTGAAGTGCAACTAAAGAGGCATACGCCCCATCCTTGATTTTAATTAACTTCTCATGGTTTCCCTTCTCGGCAATCACTCCATTTTTGACGACGCCAATCAAATCACAACCTTTAATTGTAGATAGCTGGTGGGCTACAATTACTGTTGTCCGGTTAACCATCACACGGTCTAATGCATCTTGAACCACTCGCTCAGATTCGGCATCAAGTGCACTAGTTGCTTCGTCTAGGAGCAAGATTTTTGGGTCCTTCATGATGGCTCGTGCAATTGCCACCCTTTGTTTCTGCCCACCAGATAACTGTGTCCCACGCTCCCCGACTATAGTGTCATAACCCTGAATATGCACAAATCAATATTGATAATCGGTAGATCTGGAGATGGAGGAATCAACATTATCTATTTTATAACAACTTTGCAGGTAATGGTCACGCTAGAACTCATGTGCCAATGATGGGACATTGCACTATTTTCTTTCATAATGACAGTTTGACAGTAGGCATCCACTTTTAACTTTCATTTAAAGAATGGTTGTGGATCTTCTTTGAACATTTCAACAATCCTCTTAAAAACTTAATTACTCATGAAGAAGTTTGAACAACAATGAATTCGACCATTTAGTAATCTCAAAGCCATTAATATAAATTAGTTAGACCTTGACATGTTCTTTCCTAGCTCACTGATCATTTCTACATCTCCGTCAGTGATTAGTTCTTCTTTGATCTTGTAGGTTGTAACGATTATGATAGATTACTAGTATTTTTACGAGTAATTGTAATATCATAACAATTCTATCATGGTGAACGAACCTGCTGCAAGCTGCTTATGAACTTGTGGGCATTTGCTGACTCAGCCGCGGCTAAAATCTCTGCTTCAGTGGCCTTTCCATCCTTTCCATAAGCGATGTTAGCTCGTATAGTATCATTGAACAAGATAGGTTCCTGGCTCACTAGGCCCATCTGCTGCCTTAACCACCTAACCTGGAATTTTCGTATATCAGTTCCATCTAGTAATATCTGGCCTGAGTCTGGATCATAAAATCTCTGTAACAATGATATTGCAGTCGACTTCCCACTTCCGCTCTCCCCAACCAGTGCAACAGTCTGAGATTTGAATAAGGCTTGTTAGCTTCTGGTTTAGGTTTACTGAACACAATGTGATGTCTATTTAAGAAGGTTATAAAGATGGATTATTTAACTGATGGTGTTCACTGTGTTCATCCCTTTGGAATTCTGTTTTAGAGAATCATAGTGCGACAAACTTCAAGTGTGATCTATCTTTGCTTTATCAACTACAGATTGTACTATACAATTTCTTTTATGACATTTGGCAAGCTTGTGGTTATTTCCAGTTTTATAGACTTCACTGTTTGAAGAGAGAGAGTTTTTTCTTTTGTATAATATATACTTATCTAGTGCTAGAGGGTGTCGCTTGGCGTGAAAGTAAGGTTTGTTGCAGGCATCCTGGAAGCCTCTCCCTATATATGTGGGTACGGCTGCGTACATATTGACACTCCAGGGATCCTGTTTAAGCGGGAGCCTCGTGGCACTAGGACACCATTTTAATATTTATCTAGTGCTCAAATAGGGTTGAAGAAAGTGTCAAAAGTAACAATGGGCATAAAATGCTTGTTCTCAATTTTCAAATAATACCGAAGAAGAAGGTTTAGGAATCACTACAATCAAGTTGTATTCGGTACCAACTGCGAACTATTACAAGACTCACTTATATGGTTCGTGAATTTTAACATATTTCTCTTAGTTTTTTCTAACTATAAATTGTTATTTAACGGATATGAAGTCATATCTTACAATTCTTCACCTTGTTTAGTTTAATACCCATAGTAGTTCACAGTATGGTCCAATATTAACATTGTATTTTGTCAAGCAGGGCTTGTTGTCGTTGTTAGTTTCTTTACATTATCAAATATATAATCAATTTATTATCATGATTTACCTTCCCAGACTGAACGATCAAAGACAAGTCTTGAAAAATTTGGACATCTGGCCTTGTAGGATAATGGAAGCTAACATGTTTGAACTCTATGTTTCCCTTTATTCCTTCCAGAATCATCCCTGTATCGTCACTTGGATCTATCTTGGACTTGCGGTCGAGAATTGCAAATAAAGAAGCTGCAGCAAATTTAGCTTTGGCAGAACCCTGTGCTACTGAGCTGGACTGAGAAATTCCAATTGCTGCCATAGCAAGAGCAAAGAAAACCTGTAATTTGTATCGAAAGAAGGTATCAGTTCGCTTGTCAGATAGGAGTAATTGTATGTTTAATTCTGCAAAAATATTTTATTCATTAACCGTTAGTTGCACTATAATTCTTATATCTTCTATACTATTTTATGAATTGGTCGCAATAATTATTGTTGCCAGAATCTAATGCTTGAAAGATTAAAATATATACTCTAATTTTCTCCTTATGCCCCTATGTTTCTTTAACTTCCATAATATTTTTTCCCAAAAAATACCAAAATTAGAACCTACTTTATCTATGTGCATCAAATTACAGTCTAAACATTGTGGGCAGCATGTTAAGTAACTTGTTTAGACTGCATTTTTGATGCACATGTAGATCACATAGTTTCTAATGTCAATTTACATTTTTGTAGGAAAAAAAATCTATTATTAACAAGATATGCATGCCGATAGGGTTGGGGAAAAAAATTCCAGATTCCACCTATTGTAGTCATGATATTGGCTTGCAATGGAATAATCAAATAACGTTTTCATTTCTTCGAATCACAAAATGATTACAGTCCTACATTCGTTGTCTGAGACCTGAGTGAAATAATTCCCTTCTCTTGTGTCAGTTGTATTTTAAGTTATGTCATCACTAATTTTCCAGAGAGCTACATGTTATTACTATTGAACACCACCCATATGTAATTGAGCACTTACTCGAAAAACTTTCAGAAATGTTGTTTTCCCATCCCCCACGAGCCGGGCTCCAGCATAAAAACTGGTTGCGTAGACGCAATACAATAAGAAAAATGATAGCCCAAAACTGATACCACTAATCAGTCCCTGCTTTATCCCTGACATTGCAGGACCTTCACATTTCTTCTTGTACAATTCCATCACCTTCTCTTCAGCTGAGTACGAAGCTACTGTTTTTATGTTTCCGACCGCATCATTAGCAACTTGACTTGCTTCCTCATACATCATCTGCATTCGTTGTCATGGGTCATATTTTCAAGCTACATAAGATGCTATGTAATTTCTGCTCAGTGAATTGAGTTGACTCTCATGTAAGCTATACATAAAGGCTAAGATGATTAAAAAAAACTTCCTGTTCTGAAAATGGCTACTGGCTACTGTAATATCCATAATGAACTCTTGCAGATTATTCTTCAGACATCTCTATAATTTCAAACAAAGACATATGTGAAAATCTGAAATTTTTTCTAAAATCATCTATAAACCACAAGGAGATAGATGTCAAAATTATTTAGTCTATTTTGTACGTTCTCAATCCATCCAATAGCATATTGGTTTCTCATAGTTATAGGCTTGTGATTTATGTTGAGGCTAGGCTAGTTCTTTCCGATTTAATTTGGGAGCATTAGAAGGTTAGTAGGCTTTGGTCTTACTATAATTGTATTCTGCTAGTAAAAACTTTATATATATATATAAAAAAATATATATATATATATATATATATATATATATATATATATATATATATATATATATGCAGATGATGACCTCTAGCCTAGTGGTTAAGAGAGATGCATGCGGCCCAAGTGGTCAAGAGTTCGAATCCCAGTGGGAGCGATTCCAGAAACAATTTACCTAGTTCCAAATATATATATATATATATATATATGGGAAAACGAATTTAAATATAATTGCAGATGACCTCTAGCCTAGTGGTTGAGAGAGATGCATGCGGCCCGAGTGGTCAGGAGTTCGAATCCCGGTAGGAGCGATTCCAGAAACAATTTACCTGGTATATATATATATATATATATATATATATATATATATATATTCCTTTTTCCAAAAAATATATATATATATATAATATATATATATATATATATATATATATATATATATATATGGGAAAACGGGATATGAGCCATAGGCTCATACTCTTATATGAGCCATTCCACGTGGCTTCCATGTGGACCAGTAAAAATATAGTGACTTAGAAAAGAAAATTTAAATAGATATAAATAAAAGATCCCATAAAAAATTTGATAAATAATAACTTACCATATCTTTGCCTAGGAACTTACCAAATATGTTTGCCTAGAAATTTAAACAGATAGAAATAAAAGATCTCATAATTTTAATTTTAATTTTAATTTTAATGTTAATATTACAGTAATTTTAATTTTAATTTTAATTTTATTGTTAATGTTAATGTTAATATTAATGTTAATGTTAATATTAATATTAATATTAATTTTAATGTTAATATTATTGTTAATATTAATTTAAATTTAAATTTAAATTTTAATGTTAATATTAATTTTAATTTTAATTTTAATTTGGAGGGACAAATGGCATTATTCCTATTTAAATTCCTAGGCAAACATATTTGGTAGCCAAAGATATGGTAAGTTATTATTTATCAAATCTTTTATGAGATCTTTTTTCTATCTATTTAAATTTTCTCTTCCAAGTCACTATATTTTTATTGGTCCACATGGAAGCATATATATATATATATATTTTTTTTTTTGGAAAAAGGGTAAATTTTATTCCATCAACGCAATAAGGTTACAAAAATTGTTATATGTTCTTATATGCAGAATCTAGATTCGACATGTTATACTTATATGTTCTGCCTTCCTACTGGACCTGCCATGATAATGTCTAGTTATTGATGTTGCAAAAATTGTAATTTCTTGAATTATTTTATACAGCTTATATCGACATAAGGAATTATGATTTGGTTATCTCGGAAAAGTACCCATTGTTTTCTGAAAGTCTGTAGTTCGGATAGCTTTACTAGTGCTTTGAGATTAATTCTTGTGAAAGGCAAATGTAAAGATTTTGATTCGTTTTAGAACCATCTTAGTTCTTTCCTATTCTTTGATACTATTTCTGGACCTACCATGCATTTGGATATACTGGTCAAGTGCAATGCCTTTGGATATTAATTGTTTACTGTTATTATGGCCATGGGGCGTAGCCGGCAACCTTATTGACCTTCGGGCAACCTACGATAGGAATAGTGCACTTAGTTGCTGGATGACCTGCTAATTCTGTTATGCACATTCCCATGGTAGTGGGCTATAAATGTGGTTAGCCTTAATATGAACAGGTAAGGGTCTTTTTTCATAAAATATATGCTTTAAGGTGATCTTAATTGTGGCATGACATGAGTGGATTAATTATATATCTATTACATCTCTCTCACGAGTACATGATAGCTCTTATCTCTCATTATACATCCAATTGTCTAGACTATGGTTATCTTGCTGCCCATGTTATCAGGAACTCTGCCATTGGAAGATGATCTGGATATCTTATGTGATCCTTTTAACCTGGGTCACCTTGTAACTCTCTTCTTTCTCAAATTGTCTCCTATTTCTTTCCCTCCTCCTATTGTTTATACATTCTATTGTTTATACGTTCCTAGCCAATTGTTTATACATACAGTAGCAGTGAGCACAGCCCTAGCCAATTGGTATCCTATTGTTTATACATTCTCTGCAACCCAGCTATCTCTTCCTATACTCTGCATGTTCTTTTGTGTGACAATAGGAGTTTTAATCTACGATCTTCCCATATGTATGTTGTGTAAGTCTCTATGGTTTCTGCTTCTGTATCACACAAGATGCATGTATAGTTATCTCAGATACCCATTCTCTGGTTCTGGCCACTATTGTTGTCTGGTTGGAACTTATATACTTGACAAGGACTCGACCTGACATAGCTTTATACACAGTTATGTCAGTCAATTTATGCACGAATGACTACCGTTCATTGGGAGGTGGCTCTTCTCATATTACGGTACCTCAAGAAGTCTCTAGGCCTGGGACTCCTGTTTCGTCCAGGACGCTCCCTGTATTTACGAGGCTTCTCTGAAGTTGACTGGGTTGGCTTTATTTATGATCGTCGCTCTAGCCCTGGTTATTGTGTCTTTTATGGTGGTAATATTATATCCTTGAAGAGCAAGAAACAGTCTATCGTTACTCATTCCAGTGCTGAGGCCGAGTACTTTGCCATTGCACACTTAATGTCATAGATTTTGTGGTAGCAGCCTCTTCTTTCTTATTTGGTATTTTCTGCCTCTTCGACTATTCCATTGCACTGTGATAATCTGGCAGCAATCCATATATATATGATAATCCAGTATTTCATGAGCGAACAAAGCATATTAAAGTTGACTGTTGCTTTGTAAGTGGTGAGGTTCGCAAGAAGGTGGTCTCCCTTTCTCATGTTCCCGCAAGTTCTCAATTGAATGATATATTTACAAAAACATTGACACCAAAAAGTTTCTTTTCTTTTCTTTACAAAAACATTGACACCGAAAATATATTATTTTTCCCCTTGCATTCTCCTTGTCTTTAGCCTCAAGTCTAGGAAAATCTTTCTTTGTATTCTCCTTTTCTTTAGCCTCAAGTCTAGGACAATCTTTCCTTGTACTCTCTTTTTTTTAGCCTCAAGTCACTCATCCGGTTGTATATATATTATGGATCTCATGAATACAACACACACAAAATATTTTCTCCAACTTTGTTCACTATAAACCCCTTGTTTTCTTGGTCTACATAGGTGACTCCAGCTTATTGCATGGATTCCCCCTCTCCATATTAAGTTGGCAAAGATTTTCTATCTTGTATATCTTCTTTGAAACTATTCTTAACTGGGAATGCCATCTTGTAATTGGAAATTTATTACCTTTTCATTGATAGAGAAGCTTTATCAGCCCGGCTCTTTAGACTTGTTCAAAGTATGGGAAGCCTTTGAGAGTTGCACGCCATTGGCATGTGTTTTAAGGACCAGACTTAAGGTTTTTATCATCTATATGGTCTTGTATGTTTCATGTCATCACTCTTCTGCAAATTCAGCTTTAATTATTTGCAGTTGCCTTGGACTGGTGTAGTGAACAGGGAGCTGGTTTTGGAATGTCTTAAAACTTTGATTCATAATGGCATTTTAGGGAAGTGATACCATGTAGATGAAATGGGGATTTGCAAAGATTAAGACACTTTATATGGATGGTTAGGCACCAAGGTTCTATGCTGTATGTTTCTTTTGAGACTACTATGCTAGGCTATGCTAGTATGTCCGAAGCACATGAAACTAACATAACAATTCTTAGAGTTTCATAGACTAACCTTTGCATCAGCACCAAATCCCTTCATAAACTCATTCTGTATCCATCCGTTCAGGCCTATTAGAGGTATCAAAGCCAAGATAACTAGTGATAGTTGCCAACTTGCAGTGAAAGCAATGACTAAACCAGCAAGGAGGGTTGCAGAATTTTGAATAACTTCTGCCAGTGCATCACCAACAAGACTCCTTATTGTAGCTGCATCAACTGAGAGTCTTGCCCCAATGGCTCCACTCAAGTTTGTAGAATCATCAAACCACCCTATCTCCATCGCGAGCACCTTCTCAAACATCATCAGTCTAATTCTTCTTATTAACTTGGAGCCTGCTACTGCAAAGAAATAGTGTCTAGCTGGAAGTGCTAATAAAGATACCACACCAATACCAAGAAACATCTGTGAATAGAACCTAGAGTCCTTCTTTAGCTTTAGTGGTGTCTCAAAGAATGTACTAATCATCTCAGATAGGAGTACTCCAAATATGGGAAGTATGACTCCATTAATAATTGCAGCAATCACTCCAAATATGAACACTGGGAGTTCTGGCTTGTTAAGGTATGCAAGGCGTCTGAGTGGTACATCTTTTGGCATTTGAATAGGTAATTCAATGTCAGGTTCCTTCATTGATGTTCCTTCTTGGACGTTGAGTCCTATGGGTAAGCCAAATGATAGTGAGAAAGAGTGCCGGCTGCTGCCTCCAACTGATCTTGCTCGGTTGTAGGAGTGAGATCGGCTATAGGAGTGAGAGAGGGTACGATGACTTGCCTGTCTGCCTACTTCACCCAAAGTAAAAGATCTATCTTGGTCAATATCACTATTTTGACCTAAATCTTGGCTCGTCTCCTGCAGACGTGTGAGTTGTAAGTAAGCTCCATTGGGATCAGTTAGCAACTCTGAATGTGTACCTGATCAGTGACACAAAGATGGTAACGTTAAGGTACTTGGTGCAGGATTGAAAACTATATTTTATTTGTTCAAACCAACAAATAGACCGACATTTGATATTCCAAAATCCTTACTTGAGGAAGAACTAGTCTTTAGTTTGACTAAATTACCTTTTTGAACAATTAATCCTTTATGTAACACGGCAATGGTGTCAGAGTTCCTAACGGTACTTAAACGATGAGCTACCACAACAGTGGTTCTATTTCTCATGACTTTATCAAGTGCTTCCTGTACAAGTCTTTCTGATTCTGCATCTAGAGCGCTAGTGGCTTCGTCTAGGAGAAGAATTCTTGGGTCTTTTAGAATAGCTCTTGCAATGGCAATTCTTTGTTTCTGCCCCCCAGATAGCTGAGTTCCATATTCGCCAACCATGGTGTCCATTCCCTGAAATTATTGCATATCATCAGTTTTATTTATACTCTATAATCATAGAAACTACATTGTCGTAGGAGGCCATCTATACAACTTAGATTAATGGTAATGAAAATTTTCAGTTCAAACCTGAGGCATTTTATCTACAAATTTCAAGGCATTGGCAAGATCAGCTGCAGCTCTAATATCTTCAATAGTTGCACCTTTCTTTCCGTAAGCTATGTTATCTCCGATGCTAGAGGAAAAAAGGATGGGTTCCTGACTAACAAGTGCAATCTTCTCTCTGATCCATGTCAACTGGAACTCTTTTAAGTTAACACCATCTATTAGTACCTCACCAGCCTGTGGATCGTAAAATCTTTCTATCAGGCTTATCACTGTAGATTTTCCACTCCCACTCTCCCCCACCAAAGCTGCAGTTGTTCCACTCTTAATAAAAAGGGAGAATGCGCTGAATATCTGCTCATCAGGTCTTGCTGGATAACAGAAATGTACATTTTTGAATTCGATATCTCCACGGATGTCTTTAGGTTTTTTTCCAGTGGTGTTGTCAGCATTTATCTCTGGCCTTCTGTTGATTGTCTCAAACATCTTGAATGCTGCAGCTCGTCCTTCTGCGAATCCAGTTATGCATGGGGATGACTGGCCTAAGGATCTGGACGAAAACAGATTATATGTACACTTTATTTGGACTTAGTGATAGTGTCATAACCATAGGAGGAATTAAGCCCAATACTTTTTTACTTCCAGTTACACGTTTGAAGTTATTCTGTTGATTATTGTCTACAAGATCTAATTGTCAAAAACAAGCAAGTAACACATAGGAATTTTTTACTGTGTATTAAGTGGTAATGATATGGGTGGTTTTGAAAAGCAAGTCTATGCAATATATTGTAATGTTGGGACCTGAAACCATTGATAATGAAATAATCATCTCAGAACATAGATTTCATAGATGTCATCTAAATCTTTAGATTTAATTTGGTTTCTAGAAACTGTTTGCTTAATCTTAAACTCATGGAGTTGAATCCTAAAGGAAACTATGAGCTGGATTGTGAAATCTCTCTGTTTTTCATATCATTACTACTCATGTGGATATTTCAAATACTATGGTCCATCTCTGGCATGTACTTGTAGGTGTTTAACTCAATTCTTCCTAATAACACAAGTATCATAGACATAGTCATTTGGATTTATGGACAACATGGAGCATCCAAATAATATATTCAACAAGTGGAGAGGAACCTAGAATTAGTGTTTTATGAGCTATTGTAGATACGAGGCACCCAAGACACTGATTTTGGCATGTCCTAGTGTATCTTTTGAGAGAAATGTCCTAGAGTATTTTGTATTCTTGTCGTGTCCAATATTATCTGACACTGACACAAACTATATGCACCAGTACAGGAGTATCCGTGATTGCTAAGCTGCCATTCTGCTGAGGATGAAATACTTTCTGGACCACTAGGAATCAAATGTGTTAGGCAGCTAGTAGCATGTATGTTAACTGCATTGATAGACAATATTAGATACATTATAGTCCTTTTAGACTATATTAAATTGCTTATCTTCACTTTGTTGTTCATGGTTGTCTATACTTGGGAATTCAGTCTGTAATGTCATTCTTTTTTGCATATGTTTTTCTTTGGGAATTTACAAACCTTTCATGTGATGTGACGTCAAACATTTGTTTAGCATTTGTGGTTTTCTGGTAAGCTGGACTCTCCTTTAGTGTGTTCTTTGAGAATAATAGGCTTATTTTGATGCGAATTGTAAAGAAAGTACTTAGATAACAAAGTCAAATCTCGTTCTAAACCAGCAGAATGTAATGCCTTGAGAAATTAACATCCAATTTACAGAGGCTCACATAGGGTTGAGATTTAAAATTCCAGTCAAAAAATAGAGTTACACCCAATACTTGACTCAGGTTGATGAGAAGAAAAAAAAGGCTTGGGCTATTGGTTAAATCCTAATGGAATAAATTGCAAATTAGAATGAACTCGTGGGATGATAACTAGTAGGTTTGTTATGAATAAATTGCAAATTAGAATGAACTTAGGCTGTGTTTGATTGGGCTTTTTTTCCATGGAAAATATTTCCATCACAAATTTTCCACCGATTGTAGTGTTTGATGGCTTATATTTTCCATGGAATCATTTTCCAAAAAACTATCATTTTCCATATTTTCTTCTAAAATGGTGGAAAATGAAACTTGCCCAACCCATAGGAAAATATCATTTTCCATGGAAAATAACTAGTTTCCGTGGAAAATAATGACAATCAAACACCTAAATTAAGTTTTCCATGGAAATTTTTTAATATTCCATGGAATTTTTTTCCTAGGAAAATAATTCCATGGAATTAATTTCTTTTCCACATAATTTCCACCTTGCAATAAAAAACACCCTTAGGCTGTGTTTGATTGGGCTTTTTTCCATGGAAAATATTTCCATCACAAATTTTCCACCAATTGTAGTGTTTGATAGCTTATATTTTCCATGGAATTATTTTCCAAAAAACTATCATTTTCCATATTTTCATCTAAAATGGTGGAAAATGGAACTTGTCCAACCCATAGGAAAATATCATTTTCCATTGAAAATAACTATTTTCTGTGGAAAATAATGGCAATCAAACACCCGAATTAAGTTTTCCGTGGAAAATTTTTAAAATTCCATGGAATTTTTTTCCTAGGAAAATAATTCCATGGAATTAATTTCTTTTCCACATATTTTCCACCTTGCAATCAAACGCACCCTAATTGTAATAAATCTTAATGGAATGCAATATGTTAGAGTTTCTCAAGAAAATTCATTAGATTTCTTACGTTTAAATGAAAAACTATAACCTAGGGGTAGTTAACTTTTATAAAAGGTATATCATCCTCAGAGGTCTTACTGAGTAGTGATTTTCAACTTACAGTGAGCCAGTTAGGACTGCAAAGATCACACTGAAGACATTACCACCTGTATAACCTTTATCCATGATCAGCTTTGCTCCATACCATATGCCCAGAGAATACCCACAGAAAAAGATGAACATAACAGTCCCGAGACCTAATCCGGCTGCCACTTCCTCCTGAACGCTAGAATCATATGCTCTTTCAAGGCATTTACTGTATTTGCTTACTGATTCTTTTTCCCCAGTAAAAGATGCAACCTGAGAACTCCACAAGAGAACGATAAGTCTACCACTTCAAATATCCTGTAAAGCAATTCAGTACTTTGAAAAATTATTTCTAGGCAAAAACATTTGCTTAGAGAACTTACAGTTCTTATAGATCCAAGTGTCTGTTCTACAATTACTGCTGCTTCTGAGTAGGCTGCCTGGCCCAGGCATGCCATCTTGGCTATGACTGTGGACATGATTGCACCGGCAAACACAAGGGGAGGAATTGTGGACAACATTACAAGGGTCAGAAGCCACCCTTGAGTGAACGCTACTATAAATCCTCCAACGAATGACGATGTTAGCTGGAAGAACTTGCCAACCTGTTATGTATCAATGGAAAAATTACAAAAGTAAAATAACTAACCCCCACTGTCTCTCCGACTTACAGTGAACTGTTCAAAGTATATAGTCGCGTAAGGACAATTTTATTTTTTCCTCTCTACACACTAGTTTGATGCAAGAAATGAAGTATATAACTATATAGTCGATTATTTTCTTTTGCATTGGTTCCTCTCTGACTTCATTAACAATATCATTTTTATTTCAGGTCCAAAACTGCGTCATTAGTAACTGAGCAAGACTGCAGAATGGATAAGTTTACCTTCTCACCCATGGCATCTTGAATG
Source organism: Iris pallida (assembly GCA_029216955.1). Classification (NCBI taxonomy): domain Eukaryota; kingdom Viridiplantae; phylum Streptophyta; class Magnoliopsida; order Asparagales; family Iridaceae; genus Iris; species Iris pallida. Next base: position 2,762,093 of record JANAVB010001796.1, on the reverse strand, counting down.
AGAACAGTGTCACCTGACATCCTCCCTACGACATCACCTGAATTTATTTCCACGTCAAAGAATGCAATCTCTTGCTTTAATATGGTTTTCAGGTATAAATTCCTTATTCTTGCTGCCTGCCTCTCACCAGTAGCCATCCAGGAAGCCACTTCTGAGAAAACAAAAATAACGCTCTATGCTCAGGCCTTTTTAAAACACTTGATGTAACTCAAGTATGTTGAACTAATCTTTATCTTGTTTATAGATTGTAGAACATAGTCATATATATATACTTACGGAGAAATGATGCTATGCCTGCTCCCATCGCCAAATATACAAATTCCAGAGCTACCTAAATGCATGAAAAGATGTTAATAAAGTTTTTCTTGACTATGCGAATGAATTGCAGGCCATGAGGAGTTATAGCATTACTAAAATGTGATTAATGTATAAAAAAAGGATAATTACACTATAGATTCAATTAACTAAACTTACGTATAGCTGCATGTTTCATTAAGTATTGAAAATGGAAATGGTGTTAGTGATACTTCATATAATGTTAAATATCTCTACAAGGCAATTGACACAGTTTAGAACTGAGGCACCAGCAAAGAGGATATGGAAAGCTCCAATACCTCTTCAGTTATGTTGATTATAACATATAATCCACATCCTTCCCCAACACTCTAGAGTTTTGGTGCAATGGGAGTATAGCAACTCAGGTTCAATCTCTCTAGTGCAAAGTTTTAAGTGGATTTAAAAAAAATTATACCTCTGTGTGAACCTAGCTCTTAACCCGTAAAATGGGCCTTCGATCTGCAAGAGTGTGTTGAATATAAATATGTCACCCACATCCTCACCAACACTCTAGAGTTTTGATGCAAGTGGCAGGGACTTTAACAAGGTCAAAGCTTTGACTTGCCTTGCAATAAAAGTAAACTTCTTACCGTCCAAAATTTTGAAAAAAGGGTTTGGTTTCTTTAATATTTGCATCTTATGTTGAAAACTGAGGAATCAGTTAATCATGTCACCCTTGATTGTAGTTTCGAGAAGCTTAATAATACTATTAATACCACAAATGAGCCTATTGATCTGGTTAAGTGTTGGAACTCTCTAGGAGGAATTCTTGTCTTCATGATGTTCCGTTATTGCTCGGTGACTGAGCTATAATGACAATCTTTTACGCGCTTGGCATGAAAGAAACATAGAATTCTCAATTAAAAGTCTGTGGACCCTAATTCTCTTCTAATACTACTTGAAAAAATCCAATCTTTCTGGTAGAAGCACGAATCTTCAAACAAATTCTAACTACAGAAGTATGGGCTCACATATATTGTCACATTTGTTGACCCACAACTCCACAAGTTTTTTTGGCTCTTTGGAGGATGGACTGTTTGAAGGCATGCAAACCTATCTATGGATATCTCTATTGGTGCTTAATTACTTGTGTTGATCAGCTAATGATATTCGGGCTCTATCTTCTCAACTCTGACCTTCCGTCTATCTAGATACTATATGATTCATACTTCTATGTTGTAATGCTAAATATATTGCTTCCATATGGATGAAGTTTGTTTTGGATCGCCTTAATCCCTTCTTGAAAATAAGATATGGAGAATGGAACTATGATTGTAGAAATTTTGGAATAAAATTTAAAAAAAATCCTAAAAATATGGAAGTGAAAATTCTACAATTACATTATTATACCATGGTCTCATCAAAGTTTTCTTTCTAATATCACATTGTATGGGAACAATAATCAGAAATTCCCTTTTGGAGTTTCCGTTTCCATGCTTCCTAGAATAAGAGAGCTTTTCAGTATTGCAAGAAAAAGTAAGATTTTGAAATAACCAATCATGAAAGATGAGTCATGAATTAGATTCAAACCCCACCTTGGAAACTTCATGGACGACATCGTTGGTGTTTGCGGTTCCACCAAAAGAGTTGATCAAGCGTCCGAAGAGATATACAGTGAGAGGCTGCACCGCACCATTTGCAGCTGCTGCTAATGTTCCTACCACCATTAAAACAATGTCTATGGAGTCTGCAAAGGAGAACAGCTTGCAGAAAGGAACCATGGGCTCCTTTCTCTTCTCGCTCTTCTCCCCAACTTCTGCAGGGGTTCCTGCTTCTTTTAGCTCCAATTTGTTACCTGGACCTGTAGCTTCTTTCTCTTTGGCCATTCCGTCGGATGAAGGACTTGTCAAGCCCTTTTCTCTTTCAGCTTCCATTGCAGTTTTATGCCCCCTGATATGCTATGGAAACTGTAGGCAAAAAGAACAGAAAAATTCGGATTTTAACGTCTTAGACAGTGACACAACTGTATTATCAAAGCTTAGAAGAGCAAGAAGTTTCTAGGCACAGAGTAACTCACCCAGTTCCTGGATATAACTCAAATTGTCAGGAAATAGCCTATCGCAGTCTGCATCTTGAAGTGCCTACTTGATTACAATCATAGTTCCATACTCTCTCACTCCACGACGTAGCAGTATAATTCGCAGTTTCTGCAGGCCTTCAAATCCAAACAATTGAACTAAAACTGTTACTGCAAAAAAAAATTCGGTAGAAAGGTGCTAGATAAGTATGAAAGAAAGCTGATCCTGCACAATGAAGCAGTCACCTTCAGGTTGTTAGATAAATACTGAACTCTGTTATGGGCTTATTGGCTGATGTGATGATTACAGGACAGAACTGGTCAGTTTCTGGAGATGGAAACCATTATTGTAATCAGTCTTCTGCCGAATGCTGATCTATTTTTAGGCATGTGCCTTGCAGTTTCTGAACTAAATTTTAAGCACAGAGGGCCCATATCCTTTTTAGATTTATGTACATGAATTTAGCAGCTTCTTTGCGATTTACATCTGGTCAAATCTTGTAAATATGAAGGTGAACTACGAAATCGAAATGATACAAATAGAAGGTGATATTCTTTTTCTTCCTAAAACATGACGAACATTCGGTCTTATCCCTGTACAAACACCATAATCATGGAGGATGACCTCTCTTTGGCATAGTAATCTGAGAAAACAGAAGGCATCGGCTTGTCTGTAGTAGTGCCATTTTTGGATAACCTGCCTAGTCTATGAATTGAGTGATAGGTATACTACTGTTCCTGCCACTTGGATGCTTGATGATCTATGAGAACTGGGAAATTACCCCCTAGAAATTAACCGCTCTGATTAACCGAGGGCAAGGCAGTATGTTTCTAATAGCTTGCTTGATTATAGTTAGATGTTTGCTCTGCAGTTTTCGTGATTGCATGCTTTGTAAAGTTGTTCTATCTCAGAATTGAGCCTTCTCCTCAAAGACATTCCCGTTTTGATTGGAAAAGGCTTGGATGATGAGTGATGAGAATGATTTAAACAAGGTGCCAAGTCTGAGGGTTCAAATATTTTGGAGCAGGTACGCTAAATAATTATTTGCTAAATACATATATAACTAGTGAAATACTGGCAATCACGTAAAAATAAATACATGCCTCAGTGAAGTTCTTGAATTGTTTGCTTGATTGGTTTTCTTCTCTGCTGGGACATTTTAGCCAAATTTATGGATACAACTAATCGCACTGACAAATCGTCTCATTTCAGATTTAGCTATAAAGACCAAACTTTTACCAGCTCGGATTTTCTCCATCTTATATTTGTGCTTTCCATTTTTGTTAGTTCAGTTCACTAGGTAAAGCTTTAGCTCGCCATCTGTTCTCATCAGTGGTGACATTAACTGATTCTAGCACTACTTGACATGCCATGACTATGGATACATACAAATTGTGTCCAACTTACAAGTGGGCTCTCGTCAAAGCCGACTGGGACATAATTTAAGGTATTATCATGCATAAGCATCTAAGCAAGTTATTGGTGATTTGTGTAATTTCTAGCCCAAGAATGTCTCTCATGTGAAAATTTTATTTCTGAAGGAAAGGTACAATTACCACAAAAATGGCGTTCACATAATGCAGTAGGATTTCTGAACTAGATAGGTACCTAATTCTTTATGTATATTAACTTTCAGGTACTATTGTTGATCCACTATTTTTGTTTTTTGTTTTAGTTCGACTACAAAACTCAAAATAAAAACTTACAGTATGGATGTGACATGTGACGTGGATTTTAATAACATGCAAAGTGTAGTTATATTTCTCTTAAGTCCCTTGGAAAAAAAAAATCAAGGGACAATAGTTTTTTATGGCCGAGTTTTAAAAATTAAGAACTCATGAGTTCCTCTGTGATTTTTTTTGGGGACTCTAAATTCAATTTCTTATCATTCCAGGGGCTTGGTGACAATTTTCTCCAGTTATTCTTCCTGAGATGCCAGGGATGCATGATTTTGTCCACTATAGGTGATGGTGGCATTTGATTGATAGCTACATTTTAAGTATCTTGGGGTTATACTAATTGTAGCATCTTCAACTCTAAGACGAAGCATACATTAAGAAATAGAAGATTCGGCTACGGAGCCTTGTTTGTTCATTTGACCCCAGTGTTATCGTAAGCTCCTTTGTACTATGTGAGTTAAAACATTTAGTTTGATGTCGATCATGCCAACGTAGGTGATGTTGACAAAGCTCATGGAGATGACTATTTTTTTGCTGCTCTCAGCCAAAACTAAATACGAGATAAAACAATTATGCTATTTGGCTCCCAATATTTGGGTGATGTCATCTCCTATTATGTAACATCTGACATGGTAACTGACGTAACAACTGAAATTAATTACCCAATTTTTTTAATGTTAATATTAAAGTTAATATTAATTTTTAATTTTAATTTTAATATTAATTTTAATGTTAAATTTTGTAATATAGATGTCATGTCAGCAACCATGTCATATGCCACATATTGAGAGATATATCACCGAAATTTTTTGGGAGATAAACAGTATTTTTGGAGATAAAATCATGTTGACATATGCATATGGTGGGTGATTCTTTCAATTGTAGATCTGTATTATTATTGTAAGCATCTGATGCTAATTATTTGAACTTGGGGTCAAGCTAGAGAAGACTGGTTGGACCATATTGGTGCGGTAGCTAGATCATCTGGAGCCGGATCTGCAGAAAGGCTTGGCAGGTGTGTTCCCAACGAAATATATTTCTTTTGATACGTAACTCATATATTTGATACATACTCTCGAGAGTTTTACTCTCTATATGTATTATTTGTTTGTTTTATTTCCGATATTGCTTTCTTTTCTTTTTTTTATCAGAAAGAAAGAAATAGAAAAATGTAACTGAAGCTGATGCCTGGCAATTTGTCTAGTTGATTTTTTTAATATTCTTTCTTCCTTCCATTGTAGCAACTCCGTTACATTTTACTTTTTCGCATTTTACGTTCTCGCTCGAGAGTCAGTTTGTAATTTCTATTTTGGTCTTTCCGAAAGTCGTGGTAACACTTTGTATTTTCGGTTTATTTCGTACGAATACGTATTTTGTAACCTTAAGGGAAATACATTTTGATTTAGAAGTAATGCACACACATGACCTCGCTGCCCTATAAATGACACACCACAACACTCTTTATATGTATTAGTTGTTTGTTATGTTTCCGCTATTGCTTCGTTATCACATCTTTAATAGAACACAATGGAAGCTCTCTCTTTTTTTTATCAGAAGAAAGAACAAGAAAAATGCAACTGAAGTTGATGCGTGGCAATGTGTCAGGCTACGTCTATTCTGCTAAGCTTAGCCATTTGTATTCAATTAAAAGAGTTTATATAATTATTGTTACTCAAATAATCTAAAAGCTGCAGTCTTACTATAATACTACATAAAAATTTGAGTATCTCGTCAATTTTAGGTGCAGACGGATTTCAATATTGGATTGGAGTTGGCCTTACATTTTTCTAGGCTTTGAGTTCGACATAAAAGAAGGGGTTCATGACATATGGAGAATTTAGCTTAAATTTCTTGTAAGTTTTAACTTCATATATCAATTATGTTCAGAATGAAAGGGGTTAGCTAACCTTGGTCATCTCTGACACTTTCATGTGGAATCTTCTTCTTTGTTTATTTGGTTATTTACACTGATACTTTCTGTTTTGTATTTATTATGCAGACCGTTCCTAGTTTAAAAATAAATACACTGACACCTCCTATATTTTGTGTTAAATATTCGGACTATCACCTACTTTAAAAATAAAGGACACACATATATATATATATATATATATATATATATATATATATATATATATATATATATATATATATATATACAGGGGTGTCAGTGTGTTTGTTTTTAAACTAGAAAAAGTCTGCTTAGTAAACACAAAATTTGTTGAAGGGGGGGGGGGGGGGGGGGGGGGGGGGGGGGGGGGGGGGGGGATACTGTCAACCCTTGTTTATTGGATTATTTGATTGTTTATTAAGATTTCTGCAGTGGAGAGGATCCAAATTCGTTTTTCTTACTCCACCATACAATATTCGTGGTAAATTTTCTTGATGTTCTTCTGAAAGAAAAAGGACTGGCTGGCTTGCGCAAGTATCCGAAGCACTGATGCTCATGACAAAATTTTGTTGGCTCAACAAATTTTTTTCTCATTTTGGACACTACCCTATTTGAATATTGTCTTCTATTTTGAATTATATACTATTTATCATTTATAGTATGAAATATAGTTAGAAATGTTTTAGTACAACCTTTATATAGTTATAATGAAATTTTTTTTGTAAATTTTGAGTTTAAATTGTGACTTAAAAATGAATTATTATTAAGTTTCTAGCCAAAATTGTTAATTTGATTAAGGTCGAGCATTGAGCATATGATGCGGGATGGTGTTGCGAATAAATTGCAATCTAATTTATTATCCAATTTTAGTCAACTTTTGTAATTCTGGTTGACTAATAAAAATGAAACTAAGACTCTTTGAATTTGTAAATTATTGTTTGTGAACCAATAATAGATACCTAGATTGATATTTGTAAATGCTTTATTTTACCCTAGTCAGATTCACATAGGTTGCTTCTACAAAAAATTATCAATTATGCTATTTAGCTTCAAAAATATTTGGGTGATCTCATCTTTCATTATGTGGCATCTGACATGACAGCTGACAGCTGTCAAGTGGTCCTGCCCGACACGAATTTGAGTGGGCCGGACCGGGCTCGAGCCGGGCCTCTTGAGCCCATGAATTGTAGCAAGCCGGGTTATGGATGAAAATTTTAAGTCCAATTCGGCACATGATCCACGGCACGGTGGACTTCGGGTCGGACTGGACACGACCCATATAAATGTGACCAAGTGAAGTGAGACATGCACGGTGAAACTTATAGCTGATGGCAACGAACTACGACTTTCACTAAGCTGATGTATGGATGCATGCATGTATGTTGTTGTTGCAGCAACTTGCAACTAATATACATTGGAACATTCAGTTCATTTCAATTCAATTCACTACTACACTATATAATCAAGGCCACCACCAGTGCATGTATGTTGTTGTTATTTTAGGCACTGGTACAAATCATATTTGGAGGGCAGAGTGTTTGTTATGTACATAGTTTTCTTTTCTTTTCCTTGTGAAAGTGACAACACTACCGTTGTTAGCTGGTAGGATTGGGGACAAATCAAAGAGATTGTGCAGGAAATGTTGCAACCGGGTCGAGCTTCGGGCCAGGCCTCGGACCGAGTCGGGTCGGGCTTGGGATTCGAGCTAGGCCTAGGTTATGGGCCAAGGTCCGGCACGACCCAATATACGAGGCCGGGCCGGGCCTATGATTAATCGGGTCGGGCTGACACATGGGCCAATTTTTTGGGCCGGACTCGATCGGTCCGGCCAATTGACATGTCTACTGATATAACAGCTGATGTAGCAAATTTTAACCCAAAAAATTAATTATCCAAATTTTTTTAATGTTAATATTAATTTTAATATTAATGTTAAGGTTAATCTTAATGTTAATTTAATATTAATTTAATATTAATTTTAATTTTAATTGTAAATTTGTCATGTTAGCTGCCATGTCAGCAACCATGTTATATGCCACATATGGGAGATGGCATCACCCAAATATTTTGGTAGCCAAATAGCATTTTTGAAAAATTATAGATATCATTGAAAAAATAGATAAAAATGTAAATTATATTAAAATATTTTAGATATGATTTGAATATATTTTAATTAGGATTTATTATAGATATACTTTTAGAATTTTGGGTGTCTTTAAATAGATAATACTATGTCTTAGTTTAACTATAATTTAAATATTGAATATATAATTATGATTTCTTACATGTCTAGGTGGGTAGAAAAATTTTATAAGAAAATTATCAAAGGTGAAAATGATACATTTGGGGGTAGTTAGGAAGATTATTTAAAATGTTTTATTATTCTATGAAAGATATACCTACGACGGGACTGCTCATTTTTGAACCGTTCTTAACCGTATTATAATAGTAGAGATTATGGTAAAACAAAAGGAACATTAGGGTTATGTGCTTCTGTCTTTTTATTACTTTTATTACATTTTAAAACAAATATATGATTCCACTTTGGCCAAAAACCATGTAAAGTAACCGCTTATTAAGCCCACTTTGACCAATTTAACAGGTCTGTTGGCCCATTAAAAGCCATGTAATATATTTTCTTATTGTTATGTCAAACAAGGCGGAGTATATATATATATATATATATATATATATATATATATATATATATTGGATTAAAACAAAACATATTCCATTAAGAGGAGTACTCCTGGAATTTATTAATTATCAAACTAACATTTCTTTTCTTCTGAAATTGTTGAGTAAAGAAATCTTATTATGAGACTACAAAGCACGAGAAATAATGAATTTGATTTGACATTCTTCTTCTTGCTTACTTTCAAATAGAACTCTTCTTAGGAATCCTGAAAAAATCTGTACATGTTTTTTAACTGGCCATTGTTACTTGGTTAATCCCAAATCAGTACATATATGTGCATATATTAACCGTAAGGGAATATGCATTTATTTATTTTCCAAAATCCTCTACCGACAATCCATATAAATAAGTATTTTTTTTTTCTAATAACCTATGTTTGCAAGAGACCGCAGTCTTTTTTTTCTCGTGTCAATGTTGTCATGTTAGTATCATTCCCCTCTTGTGATACTAAACACTTTAAACATGACTATTCAACAAGTAATGTATTTATAAAGCAAGTATCCGAAAACAAAATTTGTACAAAACAATTAAAGTCATCAAGGTAACAATTGTAAAAAAATTGGGAAGGACATGGGTATCTCCTTCATCTTATACTCTCCCTTATAGGATTTTATGGAAGTCGTCTAAGCAATAGGGGAGTTAGCATCTAAACGACACGAGGATACTAGCATCGCACGGCCTAAAATACCAAAAAAAATTGAGAATTTATTTATCACTTAATTGTTGCATACTTCAAAACAAGAGAATAAAACATAACTAAAACATTTTTTACAAAAATGGTTGAACTACTGTCTAGTTGTGCCCATGTGTAGCTCTGCTTATGCTTCTAAGTATCATCTCAAACTTAATGGGTGTTGAACTTTAGGTCTAGCTTGGTGAAGAACGTGGTTATACAGCTGCAACAAATCTAGCAAGTCGTAAGAATTCTTCATCACTGTGTTATTCAAGACTATATAGTCATGCATCATTCATCTTTCTTTGGCACATAAACCAAAGATACGAGGGAACGACTTGTCTTAGTCAGATCATAGCTCCAATAGTTGTGGAATTCCTTGTGGCCCTTCGAACTTCAAAGAGGCTCTCAAACTCATTTATCACCTCCTCCAAGTCTCTCGACCTTCTTTAGTTAACAAACCTCAGTTAGGGTTTAGTCTGGTACGATTTCATCATGTTTTCTCAAATGATCATTTATAATATGTTTACTGGACTAGTGTTTTGAAACCACCACATTTGTTTAGGATAAGTATGTTACGAAAATTGTCCATCTGAAATAGAATTTTTTGGTTTTGCATTATGAAATTGAACTGCCCCTTATTCTTCAACCTCCATAATAACAAAACATGAAATTCTCAGTGTGCTGATTTGCTTGGGAAACTTCATTTATCCTCGTTTCTGTTGGCTATGTAGTACCATAGTCGAACTCGACGATGGAGGCCGAGCTCGAAGCTCCGATACCGAATTCGAACTCGACAACGAAGGCTGCTGACGATCCAGGCGACGGACCCCTCCAAGTGGTGGATCTTGAGAGAGAGAGAGAGAGAGACATGACAGATTTTCCTCCATAGATAAATATTGGTTTGGAAGGGGGAGAGAAAGAGAGAGAAACATAGGAGTCTGCACCAAGAGAGATTTTTTGGGAAAGTAGCTTTTATCTCTTTTGGAAAAGTAACGTTTAAACATTGGCTGGGGAAAAAAAATTGAAACCAGCTTTTGGAGTGTAACAATCAAAACAAGGTTTTGGTCAGTTTTCACATTTAAACTCAGAAATCCGAGTTTAAATGAGTAAAATTACCAAACGGACCCTAATTCTTTCCTAAGCAATCATTTTTCCATTATTGCTGAAGAGTGATTATATTTTTGTCCAAAAAAAACGTCACCAGAACATCTTCTAGATTTTTGTCGATCAGCTCTCAGAGGTCTATAATTACGGGTGCACAATTATTTTTATTTATTTCTCCATGTAAGTTTTTCTTTTGTATGTGAAAATAAATTGTTTCATTGCTTAGTAATTTATTTATTCTTATCATTGTTTTTTATGTTATGTTGGTTTTCCATTTGATTACTTAGTAATTGAGTTCAACATATCTTCCTCAAACTGATGGCTAGATTGAAAGAGTGGACCAAATTTTTTAGGACTGTTACGACTTTGTGCGTTAGATTTAAAGACAAGTTGGGATACCCACTTGCCGCTGGTAGATTTGTTTACAACAACAGCTATCAGTCAGATATTCATATGAAGTTGTATGAAGCATTATACTGGAAAACATGTCGGTTACCGATATGCTGGGAGGAAATCGGTGAGCAGCAAGTATTTGGACCGGAACTAGTTGAGCAGGTCTTAGAAATTTTTGCATCATTCTCGAGAAGTTACATGTGGCACAAAGTCGACAAAAGAGTTATGCAGATACACATCGATCGACAACCGTTAGAGTTCATGGTGGGCAACCATCTATTATTGAAGGTATCACCGATGCGTAGAGTTAT